>JAQFXT010002261.1:0-12899 GCA_034683725.1 Strigamia crassipes
AATTTGAGAAATTTTTGACAAATTTGAGAAATTTTTGACAAATTTGAGAAATTTTTGACAAATTTGAGAAATTTTTGACAAATTTGAGAAATTTTTGACAAATTTGAGAAATTTTTGACAAATTTGAGAAATTTTTGACAAATTTGAGAAATTTTTGACAAATTTGAGAAATTTTTGATAAATTTGAGAAATTTTTGATAAATTTGAGAAATTTTTGACAAATTTGAGAAATTTTTGACAAATTTGAAAAATTTTTGACAAATTTGAAAATTTTTTGACAAATTTGAAAAATTTTTGACAAATTTGAAAAATTGTTGACAAATTTGAGAAATTTTTAACAAATGTGAGAAATTTTTAGCAAATGTGAGAAATTCTTGACAAATGTGAAAATTTTTTAACAAATGTGAGAAATTTTTAACAAATTCAAGAAATTTTTTTTAAATATCGACAACATTTTCAATACTGACCTTCACGTATTAATACTTCTGGAGCAATGTAATTAGGCGTGCCAACGAGTGAATGAGCCAAACATCGCTGATGTTCTCGTCGCCATCTCCTTTCTAATGGTTTTTCTCTAAAAGTTGAGTTATTGTTGCACTGACAATCATTTGTCCAGTTCTCATCAGGTTCCATAGAATCCTGCCGACTGTGATCACCTGCTAATAGATTACCCCCACACGTTAAATTCCCCAACCAAACAATCATCAATTTAAGTATAGTTACCATTCTGATAATATTTTGAATTGTGGGTCCATCGGAAACCAGTACACAGACCAAAATCTGTGAGCTTGATGTGACCGTCCCGATCAATCAAAATATTATCCGGTTTAATATCCCGATGAATGAAACCCATTTTATGGACACTCTCCACTGCGCACACCAGTTCTGCTATATAGAACCGGGCCAGCGGTTCCTAAACAAAAACAATACAATTTATCTATAATTTGTAACATAACTGTGGTCCCACAAATATCCCTCGTTATACGCGATTTCGCTCGATGCGACGTTTTAAACTGGTAACAAATTTAGTACGGAGCATGGGCGGACTTAACTATTACGGGGCCCCTAAGCACAACGTTTTTTTACCAATAAAAAACACAGGACCGGGCTGGGAATAAAATTTAGTACCGGAAAATCTGGATTGGTGGAAATTCCCGGTATCCGGCCAATCGCATAATCGCATACTTCGAGAAATACCGTATTTCTCCAAATAAGAGCCGCCCTCGAATTGGAGCCGCCCTCGAATAACAGCCGCGGCTATAATTCGAGGTCAACTGCAATTTTACTGTTTTAAAGAAACGATTTGGCATTTTTTCTTCACAAATATAGTTTTCATGCCATATTTAATGTCCCTACACACGTAGAACAAATGATGTATTTGTTCCATTTGTTTTACGTTTTTTTTTTTTACGGCCGATAGCAGCGGTTTTTAATAAGAGCCGCGGCTCTTATTTGAAGAAATACGGTACCTTTATTTTTCATCGATTTTGATAGAACCTCACCTCAAAAATGCCCAATTTAATGAGTAGTGACATCAGATCTCCTCCAGGGATGTAATCCATTACAAAATAGAGATTATCCTGGTCTTGGAATGAATAATAGAGCTTAACAACCCACTCGTTGTCCGCTTCGGCCAAAATGTCTCTTTCGGCTTTAACGTGCGCCACTTGATTCCTCTTGAGTACGTCGGTTTTCTTCAGTGTCTTCATGGCGTACAGATGTTGGGTGTCCAACTTGCGAACTAGAGCCACTTCGCCGAACGCTCCAACGCCGATCGACTTGATCTTAACAAACATGGACTTATCCATCTTGGCGCGCTTCAGCCTTATGTAGTTGGACTCTTTCTGATGCAGCATTTTCCTCATCTGACACTGCGCTTCCTCCGACAACCCCACTTTAGTCATTTCGGTTTCCAATTGGTGTCGGCGATGCATGCGTTGCTGAAAAGATTTCAGGACATTCTCCACGTGTTGTTCCATGTAGAATTTGAATGCCTGCGGTGAATAATTCCGCACTTTAGTCTCGAAACCTTCTTCTTCGTCCTCGGTCTTCTCGTTGGGACACAACTTCCGCTCCGGTATCGGCGACACGTTCCAGCCGATGGTTGCTTCACCCGCCTGGCCGTTGGTGCGCCTGCTCTGCGGCTGACCGTTCTGCTGGCCGTTGTTCTCGACATTTTGCTCGCTCTGCGTCGAAGATGCGGAAGACGAGGTAAAGGAAACCGGAGAATGGCTGCTAGCGTGCGGTGCTTCCTGACACGGATTGGTGGGAAACTTCTTCGAGGAATGATTCGTGTTACCGGTTAACTGCGCACAATTCTCCCCGGAGCTATAAAGCGGAGATACACAACTGGGACTGGAAGTTCTTATCCGACACTCAAAGCTGCTGGCCAAATTATTCATAACGCTGGTCATGTTGTTGGATGAATGTGCGAACGAAGCCATCGTTGTCGACAAGCCGTAACTAGGGGAGTCCATGACCGGATTAGCCGTCGTTCCTCTCTGAGCGGCCATAGCCTGCATCGTAGACGCGTAACTCGGCGGGTCGGTAGTCGGTACCGAAGGGGCACAAGCAAACTGCGGCGCTACACCCGTGCACAGGTAACTAGCGCCGGGATTCCCGGCACAGTTCATCAGTTCTCCGTCTTTTTGCTGGGTGAAAGCCGCGTAACTGGGTAAAGCGGTGTTTGTCGAAGGAGCGGCGGGAGCCACTGCCGTCTGCAGAACCGGCTTCTGCACCTGGGTGCTTTTAACCGAAAGCATGATCGGAGGCGGTTGGCGCGCGTTCCACGCTTGCAGCGGCATCGGTTTCAACGCCGAAGCGTTGGCAGTTGAAGTAACCGTTCGAGATGTTGAATTCACGACGGTCAGAGGGTGATAGATGGTTGGCGACACCCGCTTCTGGATTTGGCTGGACACGCTCGAGTAATCCGAAGTGGGACTTTGTCGATTGCTTCCCACCGAAGAATACGGTGGCGGCGAAGCCAGTTTGGTCGACAGACCGACCGAACTGACGGTTTGAGTCGACCCGATCGGATATGGCGGCGGAGGCTCCATTTGACCAACGCCGCTGGAGTAGAGAGCAGACTGCAACTGGTGATTGAGCTGATGTTGCGCCACCATTGGAGCCCGGCCGATAGACACGGGGCTGGTTCCCCTCTTCGGAGTTGAACTCTGAGTTTGTTGGGACCCATAAGCGAGACTCTGAGCTGAACGCGTGGTCTGCGGACCCGGCGAGATCCGTTTCAGCATGTGCTGCATCTGATTGGAAGGTAGTACCGACGCTTGCGCCATCCGGTAATCCGACGGAGGTGACGGCGGGGCCGTTCCTCTGGGAGGCGTTGGCGGCGGTCCCTGTAACCTAGGTGGAGGCAGTGGTGGAGGCTCTGTGGGGAAGTTTGGGGAATAATGGCGGGAAGCCTGGAAGCCTTTGGTTGCATCCAACTGATTTCCCGCGCGAGACGGCTCAAACAAAGCTCGTATCGGCAGACTGCTTAAGCTGATGCTGTCGGAGCATGTGCTCGCCGTGCTGCTACCTTCGAGCGCAGGACTGATTCGATGCATGTCGCAAACCCCGCTTTCGAAACTTGATTTGCGAATTACTTTGGACGCTAGACCGCTAAGAGCTACAAAGGAATAAAACAAAACGTGTCAAGCGAGGGCCCTTCTACCGAAGCAAGCAGAATTGCTCACCTCCAGGTATGTGTTTTGGAAGCCCATTTTGTTGAGCTCCCATGTGCAATTTGTAATTGACATCTAAATTAGAACCATCGTATTGCGTATGGCTTTGTTTCAACCTGCGTATACCAACAGCATCCTACAAGAAAATGGAAATGGAATTATATAATTTTCCTGCGTTATCTTCATTTATTGAAATGTTGAGCATTAACAAGTTCTCCAATACCAAGCGGTGTAACAACCGGTGGTGCAGTGCTTGCGATTGACAATAGCCCACAAGCTTAGGAGGCCCATGGAGGACGAAAACAGCGACTATATAAACCTCGCCTAGGCCAGTCACATGCATTTTGTGCCCTGATGGCGGTGCCCCGGGCCCGAGCTACAACATACGGCTCTGCAATTATCTGCCACCCGCCTCTAACTGGGTTTTCCCAGCGCTCAATGCAAATGCAAGGTTGGGTCCTTAAGAAAGTTGTCCCGCAGATTGCAGCTTCAACGGCCCTACGGTGCCACAGAAGCACGTGTGCAGAACTTCGGGGCCCCCTTCAACCAAAGGGGCCCTCTAAGTTCTGCATACGTAAAAATCGTGTTGACTGGGTGAATTACATTTTTATTCTTTTGCAAGAAATCTAGAATGGTTTTAGAACCCAATACTAAATCTGGATCTGTCTACAATAATTTACCATGGAAAGTAATTGATTGTGGACTCTGAAATTATATGCCTTTTAATTAACTTCTTAATAAAGCAAGAGCCTCTTTCATTCGGCTCAACTCAGAGGTCAAAACATTGATTTCCCCTTCTCGTCTGACCTTGCTTGCAGCTCATTAAAAGCTCATGATGTCATAAATAAAAAGAGGGGAAAGACCCAATTGAAGAGCCACTAAGGATCAAGTGCCCAACTATATACAAAAGATAAAGTGTGCCATGAAACAATAACAAAAAAAGTCTTCAACTCTTTTGATCCTTATCTTTCTGGACCCAACTTAAACCCCTGCTTGAATTTAGTCGTTTTGGTCAATTTAGATATTGAATTCAGTCGTTTTGGTCAATTTAGATATTGAATTTAGTTGTTTTGGTCAATTTAGATATTGAATTCAGTCGTTTTGGTCAATTTAGATATTGAATTTAGTTGTTTTGGTCAATTTAGATATTGAATTCAATCGTTTTGGTCAATTTAGATATTGAATTTAGTTGTTTTGGTCAATTTAGATATTGAATTTAGTTGTTTTGGTCAATTTAGATATTGAATTCAGTCGTTTTGGTCAATTTAAATATTGAATTTAGTTGTTTTGGTCAATTTAGATATTAAATTTAATCGTTTTTGTCAATTTAGACCCGCATTGTAAAGGGTATCACGTTCAATTAGCATCCCACACTCAATGTGAGCATTCAAAGTACTTACAATGGCTTCAGCATGCCAGTCACATGGAAAAGACATTCAATCTTAAGTATCTTTTTTAAACATTCTGAACTCGATACTAAGTCTAATTGCCCCCACCTAGTGTCGTTTTTTTTGCTGGATGATGTGAGAAGCGAGAGAAAACTCTTTCCACACTTCCAAATGATCGCAATTGCAGCAGTATTGGATTTCACACCAACCAGCAAGCGTGACATTCAATTCACCAATGTTCGTGTTATTTTTTTGGCTAGCAGTCCACACTCTGCATTCCACGGTTACAAATTCTCACCCTACATACCATTTGGTCAGGCCTATTTATAGCACAAGAGCAGCCTTGTTTGGCCAACCATCAGTCATTTCTGGCGAGCACAAACATTCCCAAAAATTCACAACCTTCGAACCAATACATTCCAATGATTCCGCAGCAAGGACAGATTGCACAAAAATATCGGTCCAAAAACCGGAGTCACTAAAATATTTCACAAATGACTCCGATAACTGATAATTGCTCGTCCCATGTTGTTACTTCGAGACTATATGGGGAAAAAGGTCAAAATCTTGACGATTTCTATTATTTGATCGATGATAAGACATGTGGGAATGTAGGTCAGTCCTTCATTTAATCTAATTCAGAGCTCTCTTGCCCCAGGCAAAAAGAAAGGTGTCTTTATTAATCGACTTTACCTTAATTACGGTATTTTTGCATGTCTTTGCACAAGGTCAAATCGCTTTCAAATGGAATGGAAAATATTTCAAGCTCATTCAAGCTGAAACTGAATTTACGCCATTAAAAAAAAATAACCAACCGATATTTCTAATGTGTTTGGGGGCCCTGGGCAGGGCCGGATTAACCATTAAACAATACAAGGGGCACCATAAAATGTTCACTATGCTGATAATTGCTATGTATACCGAAATGGGGCCCCTAGAAATTCAGGGGGTATGTTTTAGGTGTTTGTGTTTTTGTTTTTCGATGTTAATAAAAATTCAAAAACAAAACCTCAAACGCCGAAAACACGACTTTTCGACTGCAGCTAATATCTCGACTTAAGTGTTCGCATCTGTTACAAAAATGAGATTGTAGAAAGTACTAATTCCAAAAAAAAAAAAAAAAAAAAATGAATATAAAAGAGGAATAAACTGTTATCAACTTTTGCTCGCTATCCATGCGGTAAAAGTTCTGTTCGGAATTTAGCGAGTTGGATTTGGCCCAACTTGAAAAAAGGTTTGCCCACCGCAATTGTAGAGATTTCACCGAAGCAATGAAACACATTTTAATTCAGAAATGTTCTCATTATCAGGCTGTTGGAATGTTCAGATGAGCCAAACAGTGATAAGCGATCGTATCACTGCAGGCAGCTTGCCAACTCTGCATATTTCAATTATCAATTGAATACAACTAGTAGACAGTGAAATGCCCTACAAAAGAGCGTGTTTGCATTCTACCGAAAAACCAATCAATCAATATTTTTTTTTTAAAAAAACCTTTCCTTCCCAGTCAGACATCTCTTTAAATTGTGAAATCTAAAGCATTTTTCCATACTGTCAAATTTTCACCAAGCATTCTTTACGCAAGAAAGAAATTTCGACAATATAGCAAATGCGAAACCAAACTATAATAATACAACTATAAATCAATTCAGAGAAATTTTAACATAAACTGCATTCGAAAAGTGTTTAAAATTGCAGTTAAACATATTTTTGTTGTTTAAATAACACGTGATTACAGAACCGACTCAGATATTGATTTTCGGGCCCCAGACAAAGGCCCTGCACTCAAAAAACCGCCGCACTTTCAAATTTCTAAAAAAAAAAAAAAAATTAATAAGTCAATTTTTTGGGGCTCCATTAATAACTTTTTCTATACTCGGGAAAAAATTTGATAATGTAATTTTTTAGGGCCCCCCACTGATAACCTTTTCCCGAGGCCCCGCAAAACCTCCACCTGGCCCTACACTGAAATCACGCGCCTACGAGCCCGGGGTCGCCACGGAGAATAAAGGGGCCCATCAACCCACACCGACCCAATTTGCAACACGGGCGCCCATCGACTTCTCGCTAACATTAACGGCGACTCTTACATCGTCGTACTGCTGAGTCCGGTCCACCCCGTTCTGCTCGAGACTCTGGCAGGGGGAACTGCTCCCGCTCGCGTTGCTGAGCCCGCTCGCCGAGCCAATCCCGCTGGTGGTGCTGCTGATGGTGCTGACAGTGCTCGCGCCACTGCTCAGCCCGTTCTCGTTGGCGAAAGGCAACAAACTATTGCGTATTTCAGCCAACGCCTTTTGCCGGTACAAACTGGACTTTGCGCCGTGATTAGCCGCGGCACTCGACAGCGAGTTGGCCGTGTAAGGGAAATCCGTTTTGATCTGCATGTTCTGCTGATTCTGCTGCTGCGGGTCACTTTTAGCACTCGAATCCGATTGTATCCTGTGTAAATGAATCAAATTATCGCGGATCTCCTGCAGCATTTGCCTGTTATTGCCCACGTATGTCGGAATCGGCGGCAAACTTTTCAGCCGCTTTGGGTCCTTGCGATTCATGGGGCGCAGTGTGAGTCGACGCCGTGTTGTGGGATCCCTCGGCGTGGATAAACATTAATTTTTAGCTTCAAATTCGACCGGGTCTTGGCACAACATCCTTTGCAGCAAAGGTACAACATCCAATAAAAACTACTCATCCAATCCTATTTTCTCTCCAAAACACATTCCATTTGCATTGCACAACCACAATATGTTGCAAATAGTGGCACAATCCATTTCAGGTCCATGTAGTCATCGGATTTTAGTCTCACACTCCTTTTCCTGTGTTTTAAGCTGGAAAAATACAAAAAAAAAAATGAAAATTTGAAAAAATGGAAATTTATAGAGGAAAAAAACACTTCGAATAGTGTGTAGTAACGTGGGGAAACGTGTATTGATGTTTTAGTGAATATTTTACCCAATCAAGGCGTTATCTGGGCGTTAAATGGCGTTAAAACCGTTTAACTTTGATTTTTCTAGGGTCGAAGCAGTCAAGCATCCGCCATATTGACAGCTGCATTCCTCAATGATAAAACATCACAATGCGCGCTCGAAGCGCCGGCCAAAGTCAAATCAGCCCGATATTATTCCTTACCTTCGAGGATTATCCTTAGCGATTGATATTTTCCCTTTTTTTCACCGGGACAAACGGTGTCAATTTATCCGTTCAAGTATTTAGATCGAACACATATGCCCATCACCGAGTCCATTTGGATACGACAACCGGAATGGGATTTGCAGCATGACACTGTTGGGAGAATTCAAAGTTGGGTCGTGGAATGTGCTCGTTTTGTTCGTTTTTAACCGTTTAAAGCCTCTTTTAACTCGGTTTATATTCGTAATATCAGATTTGTATATCGATTTACGTGTTTTTTTGTTTCGATTAAGATTCTGACGAGTTTTAATGTGAAAAACGAGTTGAGGTTGGAATACTCCTTACTTGACCTCATCCAGCTATTGCCAGTGATTGGCAGGTGCGATCATCGTGCGACGCCCATTAGGCCACATCGTTGCCGTTCCTTTCCAGTCACGTGATTGTGTTGAGGTAAAGGGTCTGTAAACAATAAGCCACGTGTACACAGACGGAGAACTGGAAACTTGAGCACTGAGTCACAAAAAGATTACAAAACAAATAAAATAAAATAAATAATAAATAAATTTTTTTTTAAATTTAGAAATGTGAGTCATAAATATGCAAATCAAAACAAACAAATTCCATCAAATTTTTGTTTTCATTTTCAAAAAGGAATAAACAAAATGTGTGATGAACATTCGTGCGCAAACTGTTCCCATTAAATTTTATTTTTATATTTTGCCACTAGAGTTCGGTACTCACCATTCATTGAATTACGTATTCTATTCCACTTGTGAATACATACATATGTTGATTATCTAACATTGCGTTCACAACTCAACTGGGGTTGGTTCAAATCTGTCTATTCAGCATGGATCCCTTCACATTTCGAGCATGATATTTTCATCAAACTTGTTTTTACCTAATATGCCAATCATGGGCAAAGTTTACTCAGTTATAAGTCGTCCGTTTCGTAATTACAACGTGGGAAATCGGGCCGCGAAGCGAATAGCTCAGGAGAAGCCAAAGCCGGCACCACGACATCCATCTACAATAAAATACTTACAAGATGCAGTTGGTGAAATAATAAGAAATTTATTTTTAAAAATTGCATTATATTAAATCAAAAATATATCTCACAGATTCACCTGCCAGCAAAGATGCAACCAAAATTCCTGACGAATATTTGACGAGATTAAAACAAGTTTATGTGACATCCAAAGGACCGGGAGCAGCAGTAAGATATTTAGTGACCGAGGGCCCCTTGGATTTTCACTGCGCAAGGGCCCCACAGCCTACAAATCCGCCCCGCTGCTTTTAGCGAGTTTGCGAGTGGCGGATCACAATCCCAACCTTAAAAAAGAATTTTTAATTTATTTTTTGGGCCCCAGACCGAGACTCGTGCTCAGAGGGGCCCCAAACTTTCAAATTTCTAAGTAAATTAAAAAATATAATTTTCTTTGGGGACTTTAAACTTTCAAATTTGTAAAAAAAATTGATAATTTAATTTTTTGGGGACCATTAATAACTTTTTCGCTTTCCCACACTTTCAAATTTCTAAGAAAATCAATTAATACAATTTTTTGGGCCCCACGCTTTAAATTTCTAAGAAAATATGTTGATATAATTTTTTTGGGACCCCACACGTTCTAATTCCTAAATATATTTAATGGTATAATTTTTTTGGGGCCTCTAACTTAAAATTTTCTAAGAAAATTTGGTAATTTAATTTTTTGGGGCCCAATAATAACACGTTCCACACTCAGACAGGCCCCACACTTTCAAATTTCTAAGAAAACTTAATAATATAATTTTTTGGGCCCCGCATTTTCAAATTTCTCTGAAAATTTGATAATATCATTTATTGGGCCCCGCACTTTCAAATTTCTCTAAAAATTCATTTTTTGGGGCCCACACTTCCAAATTTCAAAGAAAATTTGATAATATAATTTTTTTGGGGCCTTGCAAAATCTCCAGCTGGAGTTGGGGGCCTGAAAATCAGGTTGCACTTCGGGGGCCTCCAAATGCATGATCCGCCATTAAATTTTACTACATTCAATGTTCATTGTTTACTTGCAGGACAGCAAGTTGAATACAGCAAAGCGAAAACTTCCCAAGACTAAAGAAACAGTTTGGGAACCAGAGTTTGGTTTCATGGAACCAGCTGTGATCCCCGTGGGGAAAGTCACGATGAGACAAGCTATAGAATTACTTATCAGGCATCAAGGAGAACCGGATAAATGGCCAGTTGAGACGATTGCGAAAGAATATAAGCTTGATGTAGCATTGACGCAACAAATGTTGCTGCACTTTCGAGCTTACGATCTGTGGGAGCCGAAAAAGGCGGCGGGTGCTAAACCTACGCCGCAACCGGCGAGCAAGTATATCATCCCGCCTAAAGAACCGTTGCCGCGCATAAAGTAGAGCGGGACGTAGTTTTTGTTGTGCTAGTTGTCGCTTTAATCGCTGGATTGATTATTCTGTTACTGTGTACGATAGCAAGTGGAAATTAAAGTGTTGTTAATAGCTGAATGCTTAATAGTGTTGATTTTCGTGAATAGAACGTAAACAATTTCATGTAACAACATTTGATGAATTATACAGAGTGGTAATGAAAAGTTATTATTTTATTTATGGTGTTTATTTACGTGGATTTGGTGTAAATTGTTGGTTATTTACACCTGGTGTAGGCAAAATATTGATGATTTAGATTGAAATTGGCTAAATATTGATGATTTAGATTGGAATTGGCTAAATATTGATGATTTAGACTTGGAATTGGCAAAATATTGACGATTTAGACTTGGAATTGGCAAGATATTGTTGATTTTGATCTGGAATTGGTAAAATATTGTGATTTCGACCTTAAATAGGTAAAATATTGCAGATTTAGACCTAAAATTTGGTAAAATATTGCAGATTTAGATCTAGAATTGGCAAAATATTGCAGATTTAGATCTAGAATTGGGAAAATATTGCAGATTTAGATCTAGAATTGGAAAAATATTGCAGATTTAGATATTTTATTTTAAAATATTGATGATTTGGACTTCTAAATTGGCAAAATATTGATGATTTAAACCTGACTTTGTCAAAATATTGATGAGTTAGACCTGAAATAGGTAAAATATTGATGATATAGATCTAAAATTGGTAAAATATTGATGATCAACACGTGAAATTGGCAAAATATTGACGATTTAGTCCTAAAATTGACGTAATAATGACAATTTAGTCCTAAAATTTCTAAAATAATGACGATTTAGTCCTAAAATTTCTAAAATAATGACGATATAGTCCTAAAATTTCCAAAATAATGACGATTTAGTCCTAAAATTTCCAAAATAATGACCATTTAGACGAAATTTCCAAAAATCATTGACGATCTAAACCCCCAAAAACCCCAAATAAACCCCAAACAATTCGTACCACCACTTTAAAAAAAAAAAATCTAATTTCAACTCTCACTTTTCCCCACTAGATGGAAAACAACTTCAACACCAACAATTTGCCCACAGAAAATTGATTGTTCCACACATTTGGAATGGCTTGACATCGAGCTCGAAAAAAGATGAGGGGACCGAATCTTTCTCCCCTTGCAATCCAATAACCGCCAAACCGATGCCCATCTACCCGATGCACACACGATTTGCCTAATCAGTTGACGTGGTTCCGCGAAACCATTGATGTACTTGCAAACGGTCTGATAAATGGCTCTGCCCAATACTCTGCTGATCGCCGTGTTGTGCTCGCTGCTCCTCAGCAATGGCGGCGCATACGTGCACACGAAGGCGCTCAACGAATTCATCAATTACTACGAGCCCGTCTTTTTTGACGAGTCGCCCGCTTGGGATTTTAACCAGGACGTGCCGGGCATCGCCAAGGACCTCCACGCTCGGTCCACGTACGAGGAGCAGGTGGACATTCGCGCTTTTGGCCGGATATTTCGTCTGGAGCTGAACAGATCCGTGTCCATCTTGTCCGCTGACGCCGACGTGACCGTGATGGGCGGCAAAGAGACGTGTACTACCGAGAAGGTGGACCCGAAGACCATTTTGGTCAATTTGGTCGAGGGGAGGGTGGTTGATGAACCAAAGTCTTTTGTGCACGGTGTGTTGATCAAGAACGTGTTCAATGGGGTTATTCATTTGAATAATCAAACGTTGTTCGTGGAACGGGCTTCCAAGTATTTTCGAGATCGGGTATGTTTAGTGGTGTTAAGTGTGGTTGTGATTGAACACTGGTTTAGTGTTGATTCGTGTTAATGATAGTTTTGCAATATGGGTGTTGTGTTTTTTGTGTTTAGGTATACTTTTGTGTGATTAGTGCACATTAATTTGTGTGTGTTTACATTGGTTTGTGTTTATTTAAATTATTTTGTGTTTTTTAAAATTATTTTGTGTTTTTTAAAATTATTTTGTGGTTTTTAAAAATTATTTTGTAGTTTTTAAAAATTATTTTATGTTTTTTAAAAATTATTTTGCGGAAATTTAGATTTTTTTACATTATTTTGTGGAAATTTGTGGAAATTTAGATTATTTACATTATTTTGTGGAAATTTAGATTATTTTGTGTATATTTACATTATTTTGTGGATATTACATTATTTTGTGGATATTTACATTATTTTGTGTTTATTTACACTTTTATTGTGTTTATTTACACTTTTATTGTGTTTATTTACACTTTTATTGTGTTTATTTACACTTTTATTGTGTTTATTTAC
>JAQFXT010002262.1:0-12893 GCA_034683725.1 Strigamia crassipes
ATGGTAATGGTCTGTCTTGTAACTGGATTTTCAATAACTTTCATATCTGGATTGACACCTTTTTTCTTCAGTACATCAAAAAATACTTGTTTGTCTTCTTTAGTAATTGGTTTAGCTTCTTTGGGTTTCTTTTCTTTAGGTTTTGTTTCTATAATTTCCTCAAACTCCTCAACTGCTTCCACAATTGTTTTACCAACAGTTGGTTTTACTAATTTTTTTGTTACAGCTTCTGTGATTGAGAAATGTTCATTTGTTTTTGGATCAATATACTCTCCAGTTCTAAGATCTATGATATGAATTTCGACAGCTTCTCTAATGGTTATAGTCTGTTTTGTAACTGGATTTTCAATAACTTTCATATCTGGATTCACACCTTTCTTCTTTAAAACATCAAAGAACACTTCGTTGTCTTCTTCAGTGGTTGGTTCAGGTTCTTTCTCTTCAGGCCTTGATTCCACTATTTCTTCAAACTCCTCAACTGCTTCCACAATTGATTTACCTACAGTCAGTTTAACTAATTTCTTTGTTACAGCTTCTGTTATTGAGTAATGTTCATTTGTTTTTGGATTAATGTACTCTCCAGTTGTTAAATCAATGATATGAATTTCAACAGCCTCTCTGATGGTTATAGTCTGCTTTGTGACAGGATTTTCAACAACCTTCATATCTGGATTAACACCTTTCTTCTTCAGTACATCGAAAAATACTTGTTTGTCTTCTTTAGTAATTGGTTTAGTTTCTTCGTCTTTAGGTTTCCTTTCTGCAGGTTTCCTTTCTGTAGGTTTCTTTACTGTAGGTTTTGTTTCTACAATTTCCTCAAACTCCTCAACTGCTTCCACAATTGATTTACCTACAGTTGGTTTAACTAATTTCTTTGTTACAGCTTCTGCTATTGAGAAATGTTCATTGGTTTTTGGATCAATGTACTCTCCAGTAGTTATGTCAATAATATGAATTTCAACAGCCTCTCTGATGGTTATTGTCTGCTTTGTGACCGGATTTTCAACAACCTTCATATCTGGATTCACACCTTTCTGCTTCAAGACATCAAAGAAAACTTCTTTGTCTTCTTCAGTTGCTGGTTTAGGTTCTTCCTCTTCGGGTCTGGATTCTACAATTTCCTCAAACTCCTCAACTGCTTCCACAATTGTTTTACCTACAGTTGGTTTTACTAATTTCTTTGCAACAGCATCAGTTATTGAGAAATGCTCCTTTGTTTTTGGATCAATGTACTCTCCAGTAGTTACATCAATGATATGAATTTCAACAGCCTCTCTGATGGTTATAGTCTGTCTTGTGACTGGATTTTCAACAACTTTCATGTCTGGATTCACACCTTTTTTCTTTAAGACATCAAAGAACACTTGTTTGTCATCTTCAGTAATTGGTTTAGCTTCTTTGTCTTTAGGTTTCTTTTCTGCTGGTTTCATTTCTGCTGGTTTCTTCTCTGCAGGCGTCTTCTCTGCAGGTTTCTTCTCTGTAGGTTTTGTTTCTAAAATTTCTTCAAACTCGTCAACTGCTTCCACAATTGTTTTACCCACAGTTGGCTTAACCAATTTCTTTCTTACAGCTTCTGTTATTGAGAAATGCTCATTTGTATTTGGATCAATATACTCTCCAGTTCTAGGATCAATGATATGAATTTCGACAGCTTCTCTAATGGTTATAGTCTGTTTTGTAGCTGGATTTTCAATAACTTTCATATCTGGATTCACACCTTTCTTCTTTAAGACATCAAAGAACACTTTGTTGTCTTCTTCAGTGGTTGGTTCAGGTTCTTTCTCTTCAGGCCTTGATTCCACAATTTCCTCAAACTTCTCAACTGCTTCCACAATTGATTTACCTACAGTTGGTTTAACTAATTTCTTTGTTACAGCTTCTGTTATTGAGTAATGTTCATTTGTTTTTGGATCAATGTACTCTCCAGTTGTTAAATCAATGATATGAATTTCAACAGCCTCTCTGATGGTTATAGTCTGTCTTGTAACTGGATTTTCAATGACTTTCATATCTGGATTAACACCTTTCTTCTTCAGTACATCGAAAAATACTTGTTTGTCTTCTTTAGTAATTGGTTTAGCTTCTTTGTCTTTAGGTTTCTTCTCCGCAGGTTTCTTCTCCACAGGTTTCTTCTCCGCAGGTTTCTTCTCTGTAGGTTTTGTTTCTACTATTTCCTCAAACTCTTCAACTGCTTCCACAATTGTTTTACCCACATTTGGTTTAACTAATTTCTTTGTTACAGCCTCAGTTATTGAAAAATGTTCATTGGTCTCTGGATCAATGTACTCTCCAGTCGTGATGTCAATGATATGAATTTCAACAGCCTCTCTAATGGTAATGGTCTGTCTTGTAACTGGATTTTCAATGACTTTCATATCTGGATTGACACCTTTTTTCTTCAGTACATCAAAGAAAACTTCTTTGTCTTCTTCAGTTGCTGGTTTAGGTTCTTCCTTTTCGGGTCTGGATTCTACAATTTCCTCAAACTCCTCAACCGCTTCCACAATTGTTTTACCTACAGTTGGTTTTACTAATTTCTTTACAACAGCTTCAGTTATTGAGAAATGCTCCTTTGTTTTTGGATCAATGTACTCTCCAGTAGTTACGTCAATAATATGAATTTCAACAGCCTCTCTGATGGTTATAGTCTGTCTTGTGACTGGATTTTCAACAACCTTCATATCTGGATTCACACCTTTTTTCTTTAAGACATCAAAGAACACTTCTTTGTCTTCTTCAGTAATTGGTTTAGGTTCTTTGTCTTTAGGTTTCTTTTCTACTGGTTTCTTCTCTGCAGGTTTCTTTTCTGTAGGTTTTGTTTCTACAATTTTCTCATACTCGTCAACTGCTTCCACAATTGTTTTACCCACAGTTGGCTTAACCAATTTCTTTGTTACAGCTTCTGTTATTGAGAAATGCTCATTTGTTTTTGGATCAATATACTCTCCAGTTCTAAGATCAATGATATGAATTTCTACAGCTTTTCTGATGGTAATAGTTTGTCTCGTAATTGGATTTTCAATGACCTTCATATCTGGATTGACACCTTTCTTCCTTAAAACATCAAAGAACACTTCCTTGTCTTCTTCAGTAGTTGGTTCTTCTGTTATTTCAAATGGAGTCTTTCTGACCTCAATTATCTCAATAATGTCTTTTGCGACTGTAGATCTAACCAGTTTCATTTCAACAGCTTTTGCAATAGGCATCCGCTCTTCAGTTTTCGGTTGAACATATTCCCCAGTATCAACATCCAATATTCCTTGATCTATGGCTTCTTTTATGGTTATTACCTCTCGAGTCTCAGGATGTTCAATTACCCTCATTTCTGGTGTAAGACCTTTTTCTTCAAGCCTTTCATAAAACTGGTCAACCTTCTTCTGATGTCTTATTTCCTCGTCTTGGTCTGTTTCTGGCATTGTTACAATTGGTACAGTCTCATGTACAACTTCAACTGCTTCTACTACATCTTTGCCAATCTTTGGACTCACCAGTCTTTCCATTATGGCCTGTGTCATTGAAACTCTTCGTCCAGTTTGGATGTCTTTGTAATCTCCAGTGTGCACATCCAACATTCCAGTTTCCACTGCTTCTTTAATGGATACTGCACGA
Organism: Strigamia crassipes; assembly: GCA_034683725.1. NCBI lineage: Eukaryota > Metazoa > Arthropoda > Chilopoda > Geophilomorpha > Linotaeniidae > Strigamia > Strigamia crassipes. Next base: position 3,610 of record JAQFXT010002262.1, read on the forward strand.
CCAGTAACTGGGCTTAATACAACTGTTGATTCTAAACTGACTCCCTTATGTTGCAAAGTCTCATAAAAAACAGTCACTCGCTCTTCATAAGAAACAATAGTTGTTTCATCTGAGGTTTGAGATACAGGTTTAAATATTTTTTCTTGAGTGTCCACATCATATATCTCAACAGCTGACATCTTTCTAGTACTTGGTTCATCTGGCTGTAATGTTGTTGGTCTTTCTTTACTAGGAGACAACCTTTTTGTAGGTTCCTTCTTTATTGGTGAAATTGGTTCGTCAATACCTTTGATTGGTTCTTTCTTTCCAAAGTCCTTAATTGGTAATGGTTTTCTTTCTTGGTCTTTTGCTGTAGATGGCTTTCTATCTACTTCCTTTGGCACTGACGGTTTCCGTTCCACTTCCCTTGGCAGTGATGGTTTCCGCTCCATCTCTTTGGTAGGTGAAGGTTTCCGCTCCATCTCTTTGGTAGGTGAAGGTTTCCGCTCAACGTCTTTTGTAGGAGATGGTTTCCTTTCAACCTCTCTTGTAGGAGATGGTTTCCTTTCAACCTCTTTTGGAACAGATGGTTTCCTTTCAACCTCTTTTGGAACTGATGGTTTCCTTTCAACCTCTTTTGGAACTGATGGTTTTTGTTCGATCTCTTTTGTAGAAGAGGGTTTTCTTTCAATGTCTTTTGTAGGAGACGGTTTTCTTTCAATCTCTTTTGTAGGAGAGGGTTTTCTGTCAATCTCTTTTGTAGGAGAGGGTTTTCTTTCAATTTCTTTTGTAGGAGAAGGTTTTCTTTCAATCTCTTTTGTAGGAGAGGGTTTTCTTTCAACATCTTTTGTAAGAGTTGGTTTTCTTTCAATCTCTTTTGTAGGAGATGGTTTCCTTTCTGTCTCTTTTAGTACTGATGGTTTTTGTTCAACCTCTTCCGTAGGAAATAGTTTCCTTTCAACCTCTTTTGTAGGAGATGGTTTCCTTTCAACCTCTTTTGTAGAAGATGGTTTCCTTCCAACTTCTTTTAGCACTGATGGTTTTCGTTCAACTTCCTTTGGAACTGATGGATGTCGTTCAGCTTCCTTTGGAACTGATGGTTTTCCTTCAACTTCCTTTGGAACTGATGGTTTTCTTTCAAATTCCTTTGGAACTGATGGTTTCCTTTCAATCTCTTTTGTAAGAGATGGTTTCCTTTCAATCTCTTTTGTAGGAGATGGTTTCCTTTCAATCTCTTTTGTAGGAGATGGTTTCCTTTCAATCTCTTTTGTAAGAGATGGTTTCCTTTCAATCTCTTTTGTAGAAGATGGTTTCCTTTCAATCTCTTTTGTAGGAGATGGTTTCCTTTCAACTTCCTTTGGTACTGATGGCTTCCTTTCAACATCTTTTGTAGGAGATGGTCTTCTTTCAACATCTTTTGTAGGAGATGGTCTTCTTTCAACATCTTTTGTAGAAGATGGTCTTCTTTCAACATCTTTTGTAGGAGATGGTCTTCTTTCAACATCTTTTGTAGAAGATGGTTTTCTTTCAACATCTTTTGTAGGAGATGATCTTCTTTCAACATCTTTTGTAGGAGATGGTTTTCTTTCAACATCTTTTGTAGGAGATGGTTTTCTTTCCTGCTCCTTTGTGGGAAATAATTCTCTTTCTACAACCGTTGCTGGATATGGTCTTCTTTCAGATTCTTTTGTAGATGGTTTCCTTTCCACTTCTTTTAAAAGTGATGGTTTCCTTTCCACTTCTTTTGGAAGTGATGGTTTTCTTTCCACACCTTTTGGAGATGATGGCTTCCATTCCACATCTTTTGTTGTTCTCTCTACTTCTTTAGTGGGAGATGGTGTCTTTTTTATTAATTCAGTTTTGTCTATTTCTTTTGTTGGTGAGAACTGTTTTCTATCAACTGACTCTGTAATGTACTTAGTCTCCAGAAGAGTTGTTGGTCTTTTTGGTTCACTAATCTGTCCACTTACAGTTTTTATCACTTTTACTGTAGTCATACCAACTGAAACTGGACTTCCAATAACAGCCATTAGTCCTAATTTTGCAGCATCTTTTGGCTTAAATTTCTTTCCTGAACTAACATCAATAAACTCTCCAGTTCTTGGATCAATTCTTCCAGTTCTGATACCTTCAACCACAGTGATTGATTTCTTTGTTTGCACATCATACAAAACTGTGTCAGTGTCAACCAAATTATTTTTCACAACCTCATCAAATGTTACTGGCTTTCTTGTCCTAGGCTCTAAAAAGCGTTTTGTCTTTTCGTCAAAAATATTTTCAAATAAATCTGTATACAGCATTGGAGATCCTTCTTCAGGTTCAAATTCTGGTAATGGATTAACCAACTCCTTCTGAATAGCTTCAGAAACAGGCAAACATTTGCCAGATGTTGGATCTGTGAATGTCCCACTTGTCAAATCAACCAATCCCTCTTGAATGGCTTCTGGGAAACTCTTAATCACAGAAATGGTCTGAAAATCCACCTTTATTAACCCTTGTTCAACAGCCTCTTCAATTGTCACTATATCTCCAGTCCTTAAATGTCTAATCTCAGTTGGTCCAACCAGTTCATATCCTTCTGGAATCATCAAGCGTTTAGCCGAAACGGTAGCATGAAACTGAGTTGTAGTTGTGGTTGTTGTTGTAGACACAACCTGCTTGTCCAATGAAAAAGTGTACCCTTCAGGTAATGGCATTTCCTTCACATATAGAACCCCCTGTTCCATAGCACTATTAACTGGCATTTCATGCCCACTGAACGGTTCCTGAAAGGTGAAAGAATTTGGATCGATGAGTTGTTCATCCAATGCATCCACTATTGATGTAGTTTGGGGTTGGATGGGATAGGGAAGGCTCATAATTAAATCTTTGTCAACAGCATCTTTAATTGGAATGTTATCCTTGTAAATAGGGTGAATGTATTGTTTTTTAATGATATCAATGTGTCCTTTTTGTAAGGCAACAGGAAAAGTTAATGCTACAGGAGGGATTATACTCCTTTGGCTAGAAGAGACTGGTTCCTCAAATATGTTGTATGTTTTAAGAGCATCAAAAATTGAAACAATTTCATCAGCTAAATTCACCTGATTTTCATCAGGGTCAATAAACCCTGAATCAATTGCTTCTTGTAAAGTAATTTTTGTTCCTTCTTCAGGATTAGTAACAAATGACTCTGGGTTAATGATTTCACATAATATTGCTTGGCGAAGTGTGAGTAAAGAACCTAATTCAGGATGGACTACTTTACTGCTGTCCTGATCTAACAAACCCTGTGTTAAAACTTCAGGGACTGACACAGGCCTACCAATTGGGACAATTATCTTTCTGCCACAAGGTTCTAAGATACCTTTCTCAATGGCTTCTCGAACAGTCACAAAATCGTTTGTTGTTACATCATAAACAGAACCACTGATATTTTCACTTTCAAACCGCTCGACTAACGAAGCTGTCGGATCTTCGCTATCTGCCTCTTCGCTAGGATCAAAATCTGGTTCTAAGATCTCTCTTGTGGGTTCATCAATTATTTCACGAAAAGTCGCCATCACTGGCGTCAACAATGTTTTTGTTATTTTCTGTAATGTTATGGCTTCAGCCGTATGTGGTTCTCTTATAGTCAAGAGTTCCACAATAACTTGGGCTGTATGGACATCTATAAATCTGATTTCAGGTTGATCCTTAGAACTAGGCTGAACCGCTGAGATGTATTTTACTGTTTTGCTTGTTACTTCATCATCAAATGAAATAAGATCATCAGTAGTAGGAACCGTCTCAACCGAAGAATAAAATCTGGTTTTCGTGCTAATCGTTCGCGTAGTTCTTTCTTCGATGTCTTCTGCAGGTTTCCTTACAATTTCTCTCATTACTGTTTCTAATTCATCTCCAGAACTAGTTTCTGACAAGTTGTCCGACTTTTCTGGCAATTTCTCACTAGTCACAATCTTAGTTATCTTTCTAACTATCTGTTTTGAAACAGCTTTTGCTGTATCCTTAATTTCTTCCTTTGGTGTAAGTTTTGACTCTACTTCAAGACGCCTTTTTGTGTCAGGTTTTTGTCCTTCAGTCAACAACTCTTTTCTTGGTAACTTTGTGAGCAGTTCTTTTGTTGGCGATACCTTTTCAGGTAGTTTAGAGATTTGTTTTCTGTCTTCCTCAAGAGCCTTTTTTACGATTGGCTTTTGTTCTGTTTTAGTTTCTTTAGTAGGCAATACTTTTCCAGGTAGTTTTTTGGATTCTTCCTTTGGTTTAAGTTTTGATTCATCTTCAGAGACTTTCTTTTTGTCTGATTTGGGTTCTACTTTAGTTTCTTTTGTTGGTGATATCTTTTCAGGCAATTTTTTAGAAATAGGTTTTGGTAAACCTTTCTCTTCTTCTTTTGGTTGAAGTTTTGGTTCCGCCAAAGAAGTTCTTCGTACATCAGGCTTTTGTTCCTTCTTTGGTTCCTTTGTTGGTGATATCTTTTCAGGCAATTTTTTAGAAATAGGTTTTGGCAATAACTTATCTTCTTCCTTTGGTTTAACTTTTGGTTCCACTAAAGAAGTTCTCCTTACATCAGATTTTTGTGCAGGCATCTCTTTTTCGGGCAATTTTTTCGAAGCAATTTCTGTCAATTGTTTAAATTCTTTCTTTGGTTCTGTTTTTGTTTCTTTTGTTGGTGATATCTTTTCAGGTAACTTTTTAGTGATAGGTTTAAGTTCTTCCTTTGGTTTAGGCTTTGATTCAACTTCAGGTGCTCTTTTAACATCTGGTTTTGGTAATACTTTAGGAATAGACTTTAAAGCTGCTCTATCATCTTCTTTTGGTTTAAGTTTTGATGGAACTTCAGGAGCTTTCTTGACACCAGGCTTGTCAGGTGCTTTCGTTTCTTTTGTAGGTGAAACCTTGTCAGAAGTGGGTTTCACAACTTCAGAAGTTTTCTTTGTGTCTGGTCTTTGTTGTGCCTTTGCCGGCACCTTTTCCGGTATTCTTTTCGGAATAGACTTTGGTATTTCTTTCACTTCTGTTTTTGGCAAAATACTTGGTTTCAACTCAGAAACTTTCTTTGTGTCTGGTTGCTCTCTTTCTGGCAAATCCTTATGAGACAATTCCTCAATTTCTGAATCTGTTGGAGATTCCTTTTCAAGTATTTCTTGAGTAATCGGTTCGGATGTTTCATCGACCTCTTTCAGCAGTGATGGTTTGGGTTCTTTTATAGATGTTTCCTTACTTTCCAACACTTCTTCAGGTTTTTCATCAGAAGTTTTCTTGACAATATCTGGTCTAATTTTCCTCTCAGGTTCGTCATCCAATGGCATTTCTTCTGTTTCATTGACAGAAACCTCATAAGAATCTGGTATGTCTTCACCAATGTCTTCTGTAGTAGTTTCAGGTTTTAGTAGTTCCTTAGACGTTGGCTTTTCAATAATATTTGTTTCAGTTTTCTTTGTCAATGCAGGTTGTTTGACCGGCTTATCTTCTTTAGATGGACTAACAGGAGATAGTTTATCACCTAACTTTTTGAAAAAACCCTTTGGTTTATCTTTTTTAGGTTTTTCCATGGGTTCAACTTCAGGAAGTGACTCTGGTTTTGGTTGAGCCAACTTTTTTATATCTGGTTTAGAAACTTCTTCTGTAGGCATTTTAGGCTCTTCAATTGTTTTAACTGCTTCAACTTCTTCTCCATCAGAAAATGTTGTAACTCGAGTTACTGTTTTTCTAATAACACGAGTTAAACTATCAGAAACCTGTGTTTCTTCTGGAGCATGAATCTCTTTTCTATATTCAGTAATTTCTTTAGGTTTGTCTTCATCAGAATCCTCAGATTCCGACTCAGGACTTTCTCTGATTTCTTCTGGTTTTTTCGCAGAAGACAGTCTTCTTGTTAATTTCTGCATAAACGTCTTAGGCCTATCTTTATCATCTTTTTTAAGTGGTTTGCTTTCGGATTCTTTTGGCTTATCTTTCACTTTTGGTTCAATTGTTTCAAGTTCTTCAACATCTTTCTCTTGGGGTTTCTTTCTGGGCTGCATGGGCACTTTTGTCATTTTATCAAGGTCTTCTGTTGGTTTCTGTATCTTTTTATCAGGTTCTTTTTCTTTATCAGAAATTTTTCGTTTTAACTGACTAAGAAAACCTTTAGGTTTTTCTGGCTTTTCTGAAGGTTCTTCTGGTTTTTCTGAAGGTTCTTCTGGTTTTTCCACTGTCTCTTCTTCATAGGGTTCTTCAGGCTCCTGCTCTCTTGATGTAGGCTTCTGTTCTGTTTTAGAAGGTTCCTTCTCTGTAGGTTTTACTTCCTTTTTAGAAGGTTCCTTTTCTGTAGGTTTTTCTTCCTTTTTTGAAGGTTCTTTTTCTGTTGGTTTATGTTGTTTCTGAATAGGTTTTTCTTCCTTTTTTGAAAGTTCTTTTTCTGTTGGTTTATGTTCTTTCTGACTAGGTTTATCTTCCTTTTTTGAAGGTTCTTTTTCCGTTGGTTTATGTTCTTTCTGAATAGGTTTTTCTAATTCTTTATCAGAAAGTTTTCGTTTTAACTGACTAAGAAAGCCTTTAGGTTTTTCTGGCTTGTCCACTGCCACCTCTTCATAAGGTTCTTCAGGCTCCTGCTCTGTTGATGTAGGTTTTTGTTCCTTTTTAGAAGGCTTTTTCTCTGAAGGTTTTTCTTCCTTTTTAAAAGGTTTCAATGCGGTAGGTTCTTTTTCTGTAAGCTTAGGTTCTTTCTGAACAAATTTTTCTGATTCTTTATCAGAAATTTTTCGTTTTAATTGACTAAGAAAACCTTTAGGTTTTTCAAGCTTTTCCATTGGCTCTTCTGGTTTTTCCACTGTCTCTTCTTCAGGCTCCTCCTCTGTTGATGAAGGTTTTTGTTCCTTTTTGGAAGGTTCCTTCTCTGTAGGTTTTTGTTCTTTTTTAGAAGGTTCCTTCTCAGTAGGTTTTTGTTCATCTTTAGAAGGTTTCTTTTCTGTAGGTTTTTGTTCCTTTTTAGAAGGTTCTTTTTCCGTAGACTTAAGTTCCTTCTGAATCGGTTTTACTGATTCTGTATCAGACATTTTTTGTTTTAACTGACTGAAAAAGCCTATAGGTTTTTCTGTTTTTATCTCTGGCCCATCTTCATAAAATTCTTCAGCTTCCAGTTTTTCCTCTGGTTCTTCTTCCAAAGGCTCTTCAGGTTGTGTTGGTGTAGGTTCCCTCTTCACAATTTTATCAGTTTCTTTAGTAATTTTTCTTGTAATCTTATCAAAAAATCCTTTTGTTTTTTCTGGTTTATCTTCTGGTTCATCTTCAGAAGACTCGTCAGGCTCCTGATCTTTAGGTATAGTTTCTTTTTTAGTTAGTTTTTGTTCCTTTTTAACCAGTTCTTTTTCAGTCGGTTTTTGTTCCTTTTCAACCGGTTCTTTTTCAGTCGGTTTATGGTCCTTTTCAACCGGTTCTTTTTCGGTTGGCTTTTGTTCCTTTTCTCCTAGTTCTGTAACATTCGGTTCTAACTCTTTTTTAATTGGTTCTTTAACAGTGGGTTTTAACTCCTTTTTAATTGGTTCTTTTTCAGCTGGTTTTTGTTCCTTCTTAACCGGTTCTTTTTCAGCTGGTTTTTGTTCCTTCTTAACCGGTTCTTTTTCAGCTGGTTTTTGTTCCTTCTTAACCGGTTCTTTTTCAGCTGGTTTTTGTTCCTTCTTAACCGGTTTTTTTTCAGTTGGTGTTAATTCCTTTGTAAATGGCTCTTTTTCAGTTGGCTTTTGTTCCTTTTTAACTGATTCTTTCACGGTTGGCTTTAGTTCCTTTCTAACTGGTTCTTTTTCAGTTGGTTTTAGTACCTTTTTAACCGGTTCTTTTTCAGTTGGTTTTTGTTCCTTTTTTACCGGTTCTTTTTCAGTTGGTTTTAGTTCCTTTTTAACCGGTTCTTTTTCAGTTGGTTTTAATCCCCTTTTAACCGGTTCTTTTTCTGTTGGTTTTAGTTCCTTTTTCACCGGTTCTTTTTCAGATGTTTTTTGTTCCTTTTTAACTGGTTCTTTTACGGTTGGCTTTAATTCCCTTTTAACTGCTTCTTTTTCAGTTGGTTTTTGTTCCTTTTTTACCGGTTCTTTTTCAGTTGGCTTTAAATCCTTTTTAACCGGTTCTTTTTCAGTTGGTTTTAATTCCTTTTTAACCGGTTCTTTTTCAGATGGTTTTAGTTCCTTTTTAATCAGTCCTTTAACAGTTGGCTTTTGTTCCTTAACCAGTTCTTCTGCAGTTGGTTTTTGTTCTTTTTTAGTAGGATCCTTCTCAGTAGGTTCTGGCTCTTTAACCTTTTCAGTAGGTTCTGGCTCCTTAACCTTTTCAGTAGGTTTTGGCTCCTTAACCTTTTCAGTAGGTTTTGGCTCCTTAACCTTTTCAGTGTCTTTAGGAGAAATCTTTTTTTGAAACTTATCAAGAAAACTTCTAGGTTTATCCAGTTTCTCCTCCGGCTCATGTTCTAAACACTCTTCAGGTTCTGTTGGTGTCGGTTCATTCTTCAAAATTTTATCAGTTTCTTCAGTAATCTTTCTTGTAAACTTATGAAAAAATCCTATTGGTTTTTCTGGTTTTTCCTTTGAGTCATCCTCAGATGGCTCTTCAGGCTCTTGCTCTTTTGGTGCAACTTCTTTTACTGTTGGTTTTTGTTCCCGTTTAATTAGTTCTCTGTCAGATGGTTTTTGTTCCTTTTTAGTAGGTTCCCTCTCTGAAGGTTTTAATTCCCTAACTTTCTCAGCATTTTCTTCAAAAGACTTTTCAGGTTTATGGTCTGTAGTACCTTCCATTGGTTTTGGTTCTATCTGAACAACTTTTCGAGTTTCTGTGGTAATCTTTCTTGTAACTTTATGAATAAAACCTTTTGCTTTGTCTGGGTTTTCCTCCGGTTCATTTTCATAAGGCTCTTCAGGCTCCTGCTCTTTTGGCGTAGTTTCCTTTTCAGTTAAATCTCCTTCCTTTTTAGTTGGCTCCTTCTCTGGCAACTTTGGTTCTTTAATTTTTTCATCTTTTGGAGAGATCTTTCTTGTTAACTTATCAAAAAATCCTTTTGGTTTTTCTGGTTTTTCATCTGGTTCATCAGGTACAGAAGGCTCCTGAGGCTCCTGCTCTTTTGGTTTTTGTTCCTTTTTAACAGGTTCTTTCTCAATTGGTTTTTGTTCTTTTCGAGTAGATTCCTTTTTAGTAGGTTCCTTCTCTGAAGGCTTTGGTTCCTTAACTTTTTCAGTATCTTTTGTTGAAATCTTTCTTTGAAGCTTATTAAGAAAACCTTTAGGTTTATCCGGTTTTTCCTCCGGCTCTTCTTCAAAAGGCTCTTCAGGTTCTGTTGATGCAGGTTCCTGTTCCAAAGA
>JAQFXT010002263.1:0-12892 GCA_034683725.1 Strigamia crassipes
TTGAACCTTATGCTTATAATTATAATCATAAGGAAGGATCATAAGCATAAGAAATTGTTTGCGCAAACTCTCTAATAAAGCGATAAACGATAATAATAATAAATAATAATAGTTATCAATTGCAGCCTGCTGATGGCATTGATTGCATAACAATTAAAAACAACAAACAATTTCAGACAAAAATAATCTTCCTGAACAAAATGCTTCACTACAAAAGTAACAGAAATTTATTGTTCATTGGTTTCCGTCACGAATGATTTATTACATTCTTTTTTTTTTTTGCTCATGCAATTGTTTTCACAACAAAGAAATTGAAATAAACCATTTATGACTTGAACTGAGAATGCAAGTATTGTCTAGGTTTGAGAAATTGCTTGCAACAGATGAAAATCTGAAAACAAAAACATGTTGTTTACAACAGTAAGTCACCACTCACCAGGACAAACAACAAACTACCTAATAATACTCGCCGAACAAATTAACTTGCTGAAAGCATTTTTGATTGGTTTGATCCTCCATTTCTCTTCGCCGCGAACCCGACACTAAACTTTAAACCACTCAATTACAAGTTTCAACCAAAAACCAATCTTTTTTTACAGGTCAGACTTTAAATTCCTTATTAAAAAAAGCATTACATGTAATAAACTTCTATTCTAAATGAAACCATGAAAAAAAAAACCAACCCCATAAAATTTGATTACTTTCACTGCATAAATTTTTTTTTTTTACTAGCACGGCAATACAAAACTATTAAAATAAATGATTGCACTTCTTCACTAATTTTTTCCTTTTGACCTTTTCTCCTTCCATCCAAGTCTGGTTTAAGTCTATCACCTAAAAATAAACCAAACCACACAACCACCAATCCCCTTAAAAATAGCAGAATCTCTTTTTAACTCTACTTGTGCAGAACAACAAACCCTGGAACAAAATTCAACATCTGATAAAAGCCAATTTCCAAGAAAAGAAAAGAACAGAAAAATAAACAGGCAATGATGCAGCCATCATCATTTTCCTCTTAGTTTCCTTTCTCCTGCACATTTGCCATCATAAAAAAAAAAATTAAAAAAAAAAATTAGACTCAAAGATGGTGTTTTCATGCCTGATTGCTGATAAATGCATCTTCATTATTGTCATTCTTTGCATTGTGCCATGTTGAACAAGCTTTGCTGTAATGACAGAGGGAAAACACCTGTTTCTAGGCAACAAATCTTAATAGATAGGAGTGGTATAATTGGATTTTATGGGTCCAGGAAGGGAATTTCATTCATTTCATTCTCATATCTATTGGAAGATTGGGAGAATGGGAGATGAATAGCACCATGTTTTTCTTCTTTTCTCTTCTGCAGACATGTACCATCAAAAGTTATATTAAATAGTCTGAATAAAAGTGATTTCCTATAGTAAATTCAAGGAATTTCTAAAGAGCTCTTCACAAAAGGTTATTTTCTAAGCAATATAAGCTTTTATTTCAAAATTAAGATCAACAATCCAACTTTTAATAACAATAAAATGCATACCTTCTGTTTCCCCATTGATTAACTATTGATTTTCTAATGTAGATTCCCATAACTTAAAACCATAAAGAAAAGCTCTAATTTCCCCTGATACATTTTTCTTGCATAAAAAATTCCATGTCAGTATGACAAGGGAATGTGGTGGGTGACTATGGATTTAAAGTTGCACACACACAAAACATTGTGTGAGAACAAAGTGGTTCAATTTTTCTAAAAATATAATTACAATTTCTAGCTGCTAATGCACTCTCTCATTAGATCATTCTATTGGACATTTCTGTTCTCTAGTTTTTGAAACAAAGCTTCAGAAATGACAGTTTTGAAAAGCCGTATACGCTAGTACCGTGCACTCAAAAAAGAGGATCTAATAATCCTTGAGAGTTCCAATTATTTGCAGTGATGGTGCGCATTTGGCACCCTCAGCCACATCCAAAAAAGCAAGTTCAATCAAACTGGATTGCAGTTCCAACCAGTTTGTTGAATGAGAAACTTGTTAAGCCGGCCACTGTTGTAATTGAACTGGATATTATAGAAAATCCATAGCCAATCAATCCTATCCACAATAATAATATTGGAAATAACATTTTACCAATCTGATTGATTGATTTATTATTGGCTTCAGCTTTTCCAAAGGGCATGACCTCAATGACTGAACGATTGCCCAGGGTCTAAGGGAACAGATGGAGTATCCTTTGGGAATATTTTTTTGATGGACCCAGCCTTGCATATGCACAAAACTAAAGAAACCACAGAGAACTCAGTTAAAGGTGAGTGACATGGAAAGATTCAACTTTTGCAGTTTCTATAAACAGAATGAACACCAAAAACTGACCAGATGAAAATACCGTATTTCTTCGATTAAAAGCCGCGGCTTTTATTACAAATCGCCTCTCTTGGCCCCGGCTACTATACAAAGCAGTGGCTGTTTTTCAGTCTTTTCATTCATTCTATGCTCATTTTGAGATTCAAAACATACATTGAACAAACGTTACAGCTGTGAAATGAACGTGGAATGTTTCTTCCAAGTTTATTTTCGTTTATTTGTGGTCTCGATTTTTAGCTGCGGCGACTATTCGAGAGCGGCTTTTAATCGATGAAATACGGTACTTAACTTGTGTCCAAATGACAACAGCATGTGGAATACATTAGTCAAATACATGGTCAGTTCACATGATTGGCAAGAGTTTTTGCAGATGACACTTCGGTTTTTTTATTTCATCGAAAACTCCCTAGACACATTTTACAGGCTATGGCAGTAAGCCCTATAAGGCATCCACCTGTAACCAATCTTCCAGACCTCAAGGAAAGTTATGCTGCCATAAAGGATATTTAGAGTTGTAGTAAGATGACACATAAACTTCGGTTGCTGGAACCATCAATGCTAGACTTCCATTGCAATAAATGTCAAAGATAAAATGTGAATAGCCAGACATTTGAATACAGATATGGTAAATTAACACTAATGATGCATTTTATTACACTTTTTATTGCAATTTCTGTCTTTTTTAATACAATGTCAGTGCTCTTTAATCGTTCCATGGCTGAGCCAAAAGATCAACACCTGCTAAATCTACTGGAGAAAGCGCTGTTACAAGTTTTTCCAGTAATCATCACCAGATGTTGCTGATGATATCACAAGTTAGCATGCTCAGTCAAGATATAAAAGCAGCAACTTGTATGCTGCTGCCTGGTGTTTGCACATGCCACAGACCGGTTAAGTTTTTCCACCAAATGAAGTGCTTTAGCAGAAAATGTAGAAAAACTTAGCATAATGTTTTTTTTTTTACACCACTGTATTTTAAACATTGACACCCATTTTTTTTTTTTTCCAAATAATCATACTGCCTTATGGGATATTAAAGCTCAGATTTCACTAAAGCCTAGTTCACGCTTCAACCACGTCTAATTTATACAACTTTGCTTTAGAACGTACACTCATAGATTAGTTTTGTACAGATCAGTGACATTTTTGACAAGGAGTGACCAATGCACCTTTTTGATAAATGGTCGATTGTTTGAGTTTGGCAGTAAGCCATGCCCCTGTACAGACAAAAATCATTATTTCGACAAGAATTTACCACTAGTTTCGATAATGTTCCCTGATGCTTTGACGACCAATGAGAATGGCGTAACAAAACCGCCATCGTTTGTCTAACCAATCCCGAAGCGCGTAACAAACCCCATTCGCCTTCGGATTGGTGGCTGTAGGTGGCTGCATTCACCATTTCGACAATGCACGCTTGTCCTTTGTGCCATCTGTTGTGGGTTTTCACAACCAAAATACAAATAGCATTTTGATCCCATGGTCGTTTCTCCAATTTCTATTGGTAAATTCTCTCATAAAATACACCTCCGCGCTTGAGTAATTGTCAAATTTAGGTCAGCACTCATCTTTTTGTCACATAAGATCACTCGTGCGAACCTAATTATTTGACAATTACTCGACGTGCTCGGTATATTACTACTGATAATTTTTTCGACAATGACTGTAGACGGGTCGTTATTTCGACAAAAACATTAGAACAATATTTACGAAATGAGAGATCAAATTTTCGAGATGTGCTTTAGAATTGTGACGTCAAGTTGTAGAAAAGTCGTCTTTTTGTTCTGAGTTGTAAAAAACTAAAACAAATGTGAACACAAGAGTTTCTAAAAGTTGGGTGGGTATGTAAAAAAGTAGTTAAAGTGTGAACATGAGAAACTGCATACACGTAAACTTCATCAATGGTTGACTTCACCTTTAAACAAATGAATGAATAGAACAAATGAAAAAAAAAAAAACCTTTTTCAATATCGCTGAGCGTGCTTCGATTGTTCCATCTAATTTTATTGCTAACAAAGTGAAAAGCAAATCAGAGCCAACAAACTAATGGAACAGTACAAGATCATTTCCCAAATCAAAATAATTATCCTAATAGCTTTCTTTACTACTTGACAATGAACCAAAGACCAGAGGAGAAAAAAAAGCAATAACTAAATCCCTATACAGTGCAGTGCAGTGCAGTGCAGTGTAGTGCAGTGCAGCAAATTAATTCCAAACTGTCCCTTTAAATGGCCAGTCATGTTCTTCCTCTCCCTGTTACTTTTATAGAGGCACAAATGCTCAAAAACTAGTTAGCTCTCAACGCAGAGGACTGGATAAAGCATAAAAGACGTTTCATTTGCTAAATTGATTAAAGCCGACCAAATTAAAACACGGGTTAATGCAACCTGACATTGCTTTTAATGTCACGCTGTAATCTTATACAAGTTTAAATGTAGTCACTTAATTTGCAATACATACCCTTTCAACTAATAATATTCAAATTGCTTTAAAATGCCACTAGAGGATGCTAACTTAATCCTGGATGTGCACTTGAGAAGCAGTAGTGTGGTGAATACATTTGTCCAAAAACTAAACATCAAATTTTGTTACATGCTCAAGCGTACTTCAGCAGTTCCGCGTCTCAAGATGAGCGAGACGCTTTAATGTATACTTGACTCCATGTCCGAGGTTTATCTTTTCGCCCGCAAAACCAACCAGACACAGTCACAACCGTTACTCATTGCAATTCTCTTCCAAATCCCTGTTTAGGGTTTTTTTTCTATACTCCGTTACTACGACACCACCGAGACATCTTTTAACTTGTTTCATTTCTGGTTCAGAAGATTCACTAAACAATCGCTGTTCGATAACAATGAGCTAGGAATTTAATAGACCAAATTACTGTTGTTGTTTTCATCCGAGTCTTTTCACGCATGCACAGACCGTGGTAGGCAACAAACACGCTGCACTAGTGTATTTTGAATGCAGTTTTTTATTCGATTGTTTAATAAATAAACAGATACCGGTAAATAAATTTTGCAACACCCAAAAGCAGCACAACTAGTAAGCATTGTAATACGCTGTTTACTTGTTGCCTACCAGGTAGTGCACAAAACTGCCACCAGAGCGCGCAAAACGATTCTGTAATTTGATCTATTGTTAGGTAACAATAGACAACGTCGTTATTTTTAGTATCAGTAAAAAATAAACAATGTTTTTGTTTTAATGCTTTGAAACATCATAAGGGTAAAAATATGCCGTTTTGATATAAGACCTTATGGATTTAGTGACAGTTTTCAGGTCCAGATAACAATTGGATTGTTAACAAGCTGAATTTTGCATAACATTGCATTCTGCATAGTTTATGGACAGATCAATATAAAATATTAAAATTTTTCCAAATATATATTTCAGAATCCTCTGAAATTTAGTCCGCTTGCTGACAATAAGGTCCCCTAACATCCTACAAAAGCACAAACAAGATACTTGATTCTTGCAAGCCTCTTCAACCGTGTCCAATGTAAACTTTGCAACGTCCCACCAATAAACAGACTGGACAACCAACTGAAAACCCTGAGCAAGACAGCATATAAATTAAAATGCTTGCTAAAGATTGGCTACCATGTGGTTTACACTCCTTACCATAAATATGAGACCACCAAAATCTGAGAAATGAAGCATTTGTATGTTTGTGAGTAAATTTTAACAAATAAAACAATTCCCTACTGAAACTACATGAAGCACTGAATAAAATGTACAGTATATGTAAAAGTTTTTAAAATGTAGATTTATAACTACCGATATTTAAACAATAAAAGCATGTTATCAACATAGTGCACTTAAATAAGACCATGCTTGGCATGCACCAATAATATAAGACTACTGAATAGTTTATAGCTTGTGAAGTATATATATATATATATATATATATTTAAAGTGTATATTAAATAATAGTCATCTTTGATAATTTTTTTTTTTTTTTCTATCAATACAATGGTAAATCCGTCTTTTGTAGTTGGGTTCCTCTTCAAAATGCCCCAAAGATATTCTATAGGAGACATGTTAGGGCTATTGGCAGGCCATCTAATACTTTATTTATGGTAAGGAATGTATATCTTGCTGGATTTCAAATTTTTGTAAGAAAAATTCCAATGTTTTCAACCTAACTATCAAATTTCAACAAGAAGTACTCATCAAGTAATTGCATGATCCAATCTCTGGTCACAAACAGACAGAATTCTCAGTCTAAAGTGGTGCACGATTCCTGTCTAGTGGGAGTTCCCTGTATCACTGAGTTTCTTCATTTATATAGATGAGTTAGAGATATTTTGCCAATAACTTGGACTGTGTCTGCTTAAATAAACTACTAATCCGATTGAAATTAGAACCTTTCGTCTAAATTTTTCCACTATTTTGTTTTAATCCCATTAGCCGATCATGCTGGCTCCAAGCTCCAAAACTCACGAAAAGATTAAAACTTGTCAATCGACCACTTTCATTCAAAATTTGTAGATTTTTGATTGCTCCAGCAATGTAAAACCACCCATTTAATTTACCCAAAGCCATTTACAAGCTGCATCAACATCTAACAATTGGTTATGCCAATTGTTACAGAATAATTAAAATTAATCGTTACCGCGGTAAATCCTAATTGTTAAATATCTCTGAAATAATACTAAAATAACAATCAAAATTCTCTGTAAATTCTAATTGTTTAAGATAACAATTTAATCAATTTATTTCTCCATTGCATAATTATAATACGGTCATTTCTATTTGAGCTGTCAAACTACGAAACCAAAAAAAATCACAAAAAGTGCAATACTTTGTTCTCAGAGAGAGAGAGAGAGAGAGAGGAAGAGAGAAAGATAGGGAGGGAGAAGACTTGTAAAAAGGATGGGATGTAATATTGAGAAGAGGCTTTCTAAGAACCTACTTGGTTGCTATTGGAAACCAGATATTTTCTGCTTGGGAGTTCTCTTGCCTTCTTTTCATTCCAACTTAGTGCCTCAGCTTAAACAACAGCAATAAAATTCAAGATTAAAAAATATCCATAAAAAAATTGAATAAAATAGGTCTAATAAAGATTTAAAATGATAAATGATGAAAAGCAAGACAAATTGATAAATGATGGATAAAAAAAAATGCAGTTATCTTTAAAAAAAAAATTGAGTTGTTTTTATGGTTTTTTTTTTTTTTCTTTTTTAAAGAAAAAGAAAGATGGATGAGGGAAGCAGTCCAAATGCATTTTCATGTTTAGAAAAGTGACCTGTGTAACTTGACCTGAAACTCCATTACATTGCCAGGCTTTTGCTAATGGACTTGTGGATTGAATAAAAGGTCACATGATACAGATGTGTTCATAAAACATATCCTCAGCTTCTTTCCACCCACCTTTGGATGGGTTAATTAAGTTTGTTTTAGAGTGCAGCTTCTTAAGTTACAAATCAAGACAAAAGCAATCAACAAAAGTTAAAACACAAGTTCAAGAATTTTATTTATTTCTTGTTTTTAATTTTATTATTATAATTAACTTTTTTTTATTAAATTTTCAAAACTGCACAAATGTTGGTCAAAATGTTGAATTTACATAAAACTTTATGTAAAACTTTCAGAAAATTAATTTTTTTCCTCATTTTTATTCTTCTTTTTTGTTGATTTTCTGCTGGGTTAAGTTTTTTTTACATCAATTATTCAGGTGAATAAATAACTCAAACATGCAATTTTTTTCATCCATTCTAATAGTCAGATGTAAGTAGAATGAAGCTTGTGTAAAAAAAAATCAATTATTTTTATTTCCCTTCTGTTTTGACCTTTCGCTATTGGCCGGCTTAAATAGATAAGTTTTCTATAATAAAAACTAAACCGCAAGGAATTAAAGATTTTCAATAAACCTTTACATTTTACCATTCTATTATCTTTTTATTCTATAAATTTATTTATTTCTTCTAGTTTGTTGTTTTTATTTATTGTTTCTTCTAGTTTGTTGTTTTTATTTATTGTTTCTTCTAGTTTGTTGTTTTTATTTATTGTTTCTTCTAGTTTGTTGTTTTTATTTATTATTTCTTCTAGTTTGTTGTTTTATTTTTATTTTTTCTTGTTTGTTGATTTTATTTATTGTCACTATTCTTTCTCTTACATTTGTTACTTCTGCTATTTGTTTATTGCTGCTTTTCTTTCACTTTCATTTGTTGTTTCTGCAATTTGTTTACATTGTTACTTTTCTTCCACTTTTATCAGCTGAAACTAAAATTATTTGCTGTTTGCTTGTGTATTAAAAAAACTTCAAAACTACCGCAACATTTTAAAATTAAAATCCACTCACTGTTACCTATCAAAACAAAGCTAAACCCCTTTACATTTAATATTTATGAAAAAATTATAGAAAAAGCCAATTAAAAACTCATCTCCATCAAAATCACTCCACCTAAAACCATACAAAATCCATAACCCTCAATCCCAAATGCTCATATCTTAAAAAAAAAAATCCCATTTCTACCACAAACAACTTCTCCGAAATACATTTCTTTACCAAATTCCCTTTTACCTCCCCGCAATTCTGCACTCTTCAGAATAATGAAAAACTATCTTAATCCCAATACCCTTGTCCCATAATCCAAAACCCTTTGTGAATGAAAACAAGTTCCAACATTTATATATAAAAAAAACATGAGGGGTGTTGTGTAATGCTGAAAATTGTGATGGTTGGATTTCA
This sequence comes from Strigamia crassipes, assembly GCA_034683725.1. NCBI lineage: Eukaryota > Metazoa > Arthropoda > Chilopoda > Geophilomorpha > Linotaeniidae > Strigamia > Strigamia crassipes. Next base: position 9,038 of record JAQFXT010002263.1, read on the forward strand.
CTACTGTCCACTTTAGCTTGCAAATCTCTATTTTATCCATTCATCTTGATGGCCATGTCTTGTCTTCAATAACATTCCTCAAGCCAAGTTGACTGTCAAAGTGGCTCTGCAAACATGAGATTTGTATTCCAAAGATTTGGATCTGAAACAGGAGTTGAACATCCTTTCCCTCTTCTCTCTTACTCCTCTTTTTTTTGTTTAGAATTGTAAATTGGTTCATGCACATAGATAGATGTGTTGAATTCCAAATTGAACTTGACAAAATTGAGTTTACATTTCCCTATCCTCAATTTGTATTACAATGGTAAGGAAAGGAAGATGCACAAGCCCAAATGAGATTTATTCTCAATTTTTTTACATTACTAATGTGCTGGTTTTAAAACTAAATCTCATGTTAGGAATGAATAATGAAGTAGAAAAAATTGGAATTTATGGCAGTTTTTTTTTTTTTGCTGTTGGTACTTTATACCATTTTTCTCAAAAACCTCCAGTGGTTTTAAATGTTGTTTTCATGTTTGAAATAAAAATAAGCAATAAGAAACTCTTCCTATTTCTATGCAACTTTCCAATTAAGACTAATCTGCCCCCAACAGTCAATAAAAGTGATTTGCAACAAGTTGTGTTCAGCTGTTACCAATCACAGATACCAGTGGTTTACCAAACATTTCCACACAGCAATAGCATGACCGACAGACGTTTCGTTATTGGGATATCCACGGAATGTCCACATTTTCCCAATTTTCTAATTACATTAAAAGAGCCCAATGAAAGAAACAAAAACAATTACATCCGTTCAAAGAATCCACTAATTCTCATTGGTATACGAGCAAATAACTGCTGGCTTTTCTACGCATCAGAAAAAAAAACCGACAAATAGTTCGTCTTTTTAAAGGGGTAGCCTGGCTTGTGTGTCTTCATGTGATATGTTAATTGGGAGAAATTAACATGGCATCCATCTTGGTAAGTAAATTTAACATAAAGCATTTTATTACAGATAAGGGCGCTGATGGGGTTGGGGACCTAATCCGCAGGGTTCTCAATCCGCAGGACCCTAATCCGCAGGGTCCCTAATCCGCAAGACCCTAATCCGCAAGGTCCCTAATCCGCAGTCCCTATTCCGCAGGTCCCTAATCCGCATGGTCCCTAATCCGCAGGACCCTAATCCGCTGGGTCCCTGATCCGCAGTCCCTATTCCGCAGGTCCCTAATCCGCAGAGTCCCTAATCCGCAGTTTCTAATCCGCAAAGTCCCTAATTAACATGGCATCCATCTTGGTAAGTGAATTTAACATAAAGCATTTTATTACAGTTAGGGACGCTGACGGGGGTGGGGACCTAATCCGCAAATCCCTAATCCGCAGGACCCTAATCCGCAGGGTCCCTAATCCGCAGTCCCTATTCCGCAGGTCCCTAATCCGCATGGTCCCTAATCCGCAGGACCCTAATCCGCAGGCCCCTAATCCGCAGTCCCTATTCCACAGGTCCCTAATCTGCAGTTCCTAATCCGCAGAGTCACTAATTCGCAGTTCCTAATCCGCAGAGTCCCTAATTGACATGGCGTCCATCTTGGTAAGTGAATTTAACAAAGCATTTTATTACAGATAGGGGTGCTGACGGGAGTGATCAGCGTCATGGAATCTCACAACGAGATTTACAAGTGTTGTGGGGAAGACACCCCAACTATATGTTTTCAATGTGGAATAATTCATAAAATAAGTAATCAATGATTACCAATTTCACCTGGAATAAAGTTTATAACCACATAAACAAACTCCTAAAATTTTTGGAAATAAAAATCAATAAGAAAAAACCTTTCCTATTCATTAAGATGGTTGTCCCTAAATCCCTAAATCCTTATCCATGGCATAAAAAGGGTTAAGCTGTAGAATGTACAATAGCTGTTATAAATCATTTGTCATATTATACAGTTTTCTTCATTTACAAGTAATTTATTTTTATGGGACTTTTTTTTATGTGCATTTCAACTGTTTCCGGCTTTCCTAGAGGCGTAGTTTAAAAAAAAGAACAGCAACTGCACAAGTTGCATTCTGGAAACATTGTGCTCTTCTATTTTGTAATATTCCTCCCACTGGAAAACACTACTTTATTCTCATTGGGTGCCTGTGAGGCACCAAAACAAATAAACAATGCACATTCCAGCCATGTAAGTGCCATGTCAGCCTACATAAAAATTGCTTGAAATGCAATATTTAATTTTTTGTGCATAATTGAACTTTTTACTTTTATTTCTATTTATTATAAGGAAAATATACAATTCAATTCAAAATAATTCAAAATGAGCCAAACTCCAACTACCAATAAATTCACTTTGAGCAAGCATGTCCATTGGCAGGCCGCTTCCTAGCGTATGTTGTGATTAGCTGAGATGATCACCTGATCATCATTTTCTCTGCAGCCATACAACTGACCATTTTTTGAAGAGCCAATTTCATAACAAGAATCAGCAAAATGTCATAACATTTCACATATAATTTGATTATAGTTACACTTGGAACACTTTTTACCAAAATTTTATTTGCAGTGGGCTGTATGTGTTTTTGCACAATTCTATCCTTTTTTCCCCCTCCAGAATTCACTTTGCAAATTACTTTTTAACACAATAACAAGCAGAAATTCACAACTTTTCCCAGAATTTAATTGAATTTAAAAACTTTTGCAAAAGTTTCTAAAAACAAATAATATTTACCACATACATCAGTGAATGCATGAAAACAATGCAAAAATCAATGGAGAGGACTGATGAGTAAAAATAAAGTGACTAATTAAATTAACATGAAAAAGATAAATGTCTTGTGGTGTTTATGCACTGCAAAACAAAAACCAATCTCTGCAATGCCTCCCCATTCACTGAGCTGCCATTTGCTTGTGGTGGCCATGTTGAGTGGGCAACTCTGGATAATTTATGCATTTTTCTAAGTACACATGAATGGCTGCTTTTTTGTGTGTGCATTTTATGATGGCTGCACAGCATAGATATCACAAACGTATCTACACACTGCAGTCCCATAGCTTTAACAAGAAACCAAAGTATGGTAAAAATCTAAAGGTATGTTTATGATTAGACATGTTTAAAACTGAATTTTATGCATAAAACCACATCAATTTCAAATTCAAAACTATTCACATAGAAAGAAAAAAAACACTGCAATTCCATTTCATCATTGGCTTTAATGCTGTTGGTAAGAGTTTAAAATGAGCAAGTATAAATTGTGTTTTTAATTTCATTTTAATTAAGCTGTGGTCAAGTTTGAAAATTTGATATGAAATTAAAGCTGCAATGGTAGAAAACCACAAAACAGATGAATTTATTCCCAGAAAGTCTCATTTACTTTCAAAACTAGACACAAAGTAACTGAACAACAGTTATTGATGACCAAATCATGCTAAACCCATCAAATGCGCACCAATTGTCTCCAGTTACTCTCACTAGAGACTGCTAATGGCAACAACTGAGCATGTTTGGTCAAAAATATGGACCTATGGCATTTCTTTTATATTTTGTCGATAGATGGAGTTCATACTCTGAGAAACCAGCCTCCATTACTCTTATGTTAAACTTAACACAATACACAGTTTGCAGCGAGCATTTTTTCCTTATAATTATACTTTGTGTTACTTTGTGTATTTATGTTATAAGTAGGCCTGTGCGATATTTTTTCCAAGTGAATATGAATGCGATATGGCATTCGTATTCACTTAGCAGCGATATATCGCAAAAGCGATATATCACACAGAAAAACCGATATATCGCAATATCGAAATATATCGCAATATCGCAATATATCGCAATATCGCAATATATCGCAATATCGCAATATATCGCAATATCGCAATAT
>JAQFXT010002264.1:0-12891 GCA_034683725.1 Strigamia crassipes
GAAATAGAACTGTTACTCATGTTTAGATGCGCTTGTTTGTAAACAATGAGTGAGTAAATGTAAACAAACACTTGGAAATCAATGTATAATTCCACAAATACATTCACGCGCTTTATAATGAATTAAACAACAGATAGAATTATAAAGCAATGTATAGACATAATGACAAATATATAAGCACTTGACTTAATGCTTTGATCATGTGACTTTGCACAAGGTTACTCATTTATGTCAACAGCGACTTCACCATTCGCACCGCGCCATGGGGCACACGCCCGGGAACGTACAGTGCGTATGACGGCATCAATTGTGAGGACTGGCAACGCACATGGACGGCTTCTGACCACAGCAATGGCCAGGCGTCTCCATCATCAAAGGGAAACTGTACCTATTTGTTAGATAGGTACAACATATATTCTCAATATATCAGTTCAAGTTCAGTATTCAGTGCCAAGGGGCCGGTCTCCGACTGGAGACCTCCTTATATACTGGGGTCAGTATAATAGCTATCTGTGGCTCCAATGGGAGCAGGGTGCTGGGAATCCCTCCAATCAGCTGATGGGAGAAGTGGATACCCAGGACACAGGAAGTGGATACAGAGGACACGGATATGGATACGCAGGGCCATTTTTCCCTCAGGGGACCAGAGGAAGTGGATACGAAGGACACGGAAGTGGATACGCAGCGCACTTTTGCCTTTCAGGGGGTGAGGGGTAAAGGGTAAAAAGACGCCGACGCGTGCACCCCTCCCTGGCCAAGGACACTGATCTTAACCAAGATACCGCTTGTTATTCTCTCTGGGTGAAGTCACTCTACATTGGCTAATGTAGATGGCCCTTTCCTTCGGAATTCTTGCAAACTCTATGGGTACATAAAGTTTATTTTACTTCTATCTTAATCTCAATCCCGACTGGGAGAGATGTAGGAAAACAACCGCTTTTTCCCTATTTCCCTCGTAGTTGTATATTAGATGGCGCGGGCGCGCCCTCTAGTACCAAATTTGTGCACTAATACGGTTTTAAACCGTCACAGATTTAGTAAACACCATTGCCAAGTTTTGGTCAAGTCTTCGCCACTTCTTGGCCACCTCTTGGCCATATTTTATCCACGTGTTGTCTTCGATTTGGCCATATTTCTTCTAGGTTTTTCCCTTGTTTTGGCCAAGTCTTGGCCACATTTTTTTCATGTCTTGGCCAAGTCTTGGCCATATTTTTTTCATGTTTGGCCAAACGTCTGGGCCAAATAGCCAAACATTTAGGCCACTGAACGGCTAAACTTCTTGGCCACCAAAACTTCTTGGCCACCAAATGGCCTACACCTTGGTCGAATGGCCGAACACTATGGCCAAATGTCTTGGCCAAACAATTTTATCTAATTTGCCAGTCATTCGGCCGTCAGTCAATTCATTTGGTCCTCCTTTTGGCCAATTCATTTAACCCTCGTTTTGGCCATGTCTTGACCATATTTTCTCAACATTTTGTCTTCGTTTTGGTCAAGTCTTGGCCATATTTTCTTCACATTTGGCCAAGGTCGTGCCATATTGGTGCAAAAATTGTGCATAGCAACTCGATTTACCGCAACTCAAGCTACTGCGAATATAAAAAACGCCATTCGAAATGTAGCGCCCAAATCTACTGCGACTGGAAATACAGCAAATTTCCGTTTTTGATTTTTGATTTTTTAAATTTTAGATTTTTTTGTTTTATTTAGTTTACGTTGTGGCCGAACAACATGGCCAAATGAATTGGCCAAATGGATTGGCCAAATGGATTGGCCAAATGGATTGGCCAAATTGTTCAGCCATTCGGCCAAATTGTTTGGTCAAAATGTTTGGCAAAATGTTCGGCCAAATTGTTTGGTCAAAATGTTTGGCCATTTGGCCAAGACGTTCAGTTTTTCGGCCAAGACGTTCGGCCGAAATGTTCGACCATTTGGCCAAGTTGTTCAGCCAAAATATGGCCAAGAAGTAACCAAAACTTGGCCAAAAGGTGGCCAAAATATGGCCAAAATATGGCCAAAATATGGCTAAAACAAGGACAAAACGTGGAGAAAATATGCCCAAGACACGACCAGGACAAGAAGAAAATGTGGTGAAAATATGGTCAAAACAAGAGCAAAATAAACAGATAAATATGGCCAAAACTTGGCCAAAACTTGGCTGAAATGAGGGCAACGCATGAAGAAAATATGGCCAAAACTTAGCCAAAACTTGGATGGGCAGAAAATCACTGGCACAGCTCAACTGTAACATATATAGAAAGTAAATAGTGTTCCCCAGCGATAATCCGAATTTTTGTCACAAGAGAGCGCGCAAGTATCGCATAAAGTGTTATTTATTCAAGTCGCGCGCTCTGGCAGCAATATTTTAAGTCCTTTGACAAAACGAGATCGTCACAAGCTTTTCCACAAATTTACTCTTGATTACATTTCTGCGTACAAACTTGGTGAGATGTCGTGTATTTTAATCAACAAATTTTAATTTTTTGCCTCTGCAGCCAATTGCACAATTCGCTCGTGACATTTTGCGAACAATCTTCCCGTTTTAGATGGAAATGACTTCTCTAGTAAGCCCTCTAAAATAAATTAAAATCAACTAGTTACGGCTGAACAACAACGAATAAATAGACATTATTCAATACCGATGATTGTTGAAATCGGTCCTGGTTCAATGATTACTTGTGCAGCTTTCATTATCTTGTCTTCATTTTTTTCGTCGCAAACTTTAAACAGTTTTTTAAACAGAACATCCACAAAGAAATTGTGGAACATCACGTTTTGACCACTAACAGCTTTTTCAAACCCTTTCTAATTTAGTAGCGGGATAAATGCAAAAATTGTTATGAAGAGAAATCGTTCAATTAGATATAGTTTATCGTACAGATTTAAATAGTTCTCTACACACTGGTGCAGGTGAAAAATCGTAATATTTTGCCTCGCAGTAGGTAATCTAAAAATTAGAATAAAGTTTTTGCCAAATGTTTCAAAAAGTGTTTGTTATTGGTATTTACATTTCTTTTCACAATGGCAGTTCCACATCCACAGGCGTACTTGCTAAGCTGTAAAAGGGAAGATTTTTTTAATTTTTATTATTTAATGTAACAAAAGGATAAATCAATTAATATGTGCATTCTATTTTGGCAAGATAAATCCAAGGCTGGATCTCACTGGCGTGTCCATGACGAAACAGAAATTTACTTTTTGGCCAAATATTCAGTTTTTGACCAAAACTTCAGTTTTTTGGGCCAAAAATTGTTTTTTTTTTTTGCAAGTAAAATCATCAATTTTTGGCAATAAAAGCCAATTTTTGACCCAAAAAAAACAATTAGAATATACTTTGCCATTGTCTTGAGTAACTCTATTTTTCACAATTTTGCATATCATGTCGGCAGTCTTATCTTCCACATTACAAATCTTCAAATAGAAAAATAAATATTAGTACTCACTGGTGAGCTTAATAGAAAAAGAGATCTTACTTCATCTTCAGCTATAGTTGTGTCGATTGTAAAAACAATCGAGCTAATAAAAAAATGAAAACTCAAGTTCAACATTTCTACCATACGACAAATAACAGCAAAAAGAGAGAGAAATAATTGTAGCAAATGTTGTGTCCTACACTACTTCTACGTATAATTATTGATTAATATTGCCAATAACATCCGCATCAATTTTAGTTTTAGTTTTCTTCTTGTTCACAATGGAAATTCTGGATGAATATTCTTAACAAAGTTACCTGCAACCTAACATATTGAAACTGAAATAATCTCAGTAAATTATTAGAGCGGAAATAATAAAAACTGTTTTAAATAAAATTTTCCGTTTAGCGCAATGCCACGCATTCATTATTTCAGATCAGTTTCCTACTTCCCGCTGCGCATACTATACATCGCATAAGGCCGCATCAATATTTAAGCTAATCGTAGGTCCGAGTCAGTATAATCACGAACCCCAGATCTGCAAAATGATACAGTTGTTGCAAATTCTAACATTTGAATGGCAGTTTTGTGCGTAATTTGGCTTTTTTATTTTTAATTTCCTAATTTTTGTGGGATTGCAGCAGCGCACGCACGCCGGTGGAAGCAAGAAAAAGCGCCACTGGGTTCGAGATTACCCAGATTCGTTACAGCAGACGGACTCGGTACCACGATTAGCTTAAATAAATAAGTGTTTGTGAGATATGTTAAGAATAAATGATTTGTTTGAATTGTTTATTTAATTGTTTGATTAAATCTAATAAGAATAAATATCAGAGCATTATATTTCAGTTTGTTCACGTTGTGAAAACTCATCCCCATTCACACGTAACAATATACAAATTCATAAATTGTGAATGAATTGCAACGAAGTAACAGTGGAGAATTTTTACTAACAACAACATTTGTATGTGAACTTAGCTTAAGTTACTTTCTTTGTCTTTGTAACAGCAACTGAAGCACTAACAACGAGAATAAGAATGAAATAATTGAACATTTTGCAATGAGAACATTTCTTGAGCAGCAAACAAAGAGAAATGAATGTTGCAAATGTTTAGTGTTTCACCAAATACAGTTTTGTGTTTATATATTTTCATTGAACAATGGATGTCAAAATTGTGTCATAAATTCTTAGTTAGAAGTAATATTTCCAATGGCAGCTGCACATGATGCTATGCAACTCTTTTGTATTTTAAAATAAAAAAAAAGTGATGGATTGACAACAGACGACTGCTGATGTTGGAAACCCAAAATTAAAGTTATCTCGGTCTTTTCAAGGTTTGTAATGATCTCGATTTTATTTTGATAAAATAGAAACTATTACAGGTTGCTACTCTGTAGACTGACACTAAAATTAAATCTAAAACAATTAATTGTTTCCCTTTAATAGGTTATTAAAGGAAAACTTAACCTTTCTAAATAAAAACACTTTATATTAATTCAAATGAACAGGGTTTTATTCTAGGTCAAATAAAGATAATTTCTCCACACTCAGGAGTTACAAGAGAGATCTAATCTTTAAATCTAAACTCTTAAAACCATAATCAAAACTCGATAATGAAATAAGCTGTAACGGTTTAAAACCGTAATGATATGTGAAATTGTCACCAGAAGATGCATTCGCAACTTCTAAGGGCGATTATTACGAAAGCAGCGAAAGAAAAAGTTTGCTTCCCGGCCTGTCACCAATACTGGTGAGAGAGTAAAAGAAGAATAAGTAGAAACCTTACATAAGCGTAAGTTTACTATTCATTAGGAAAAAAGCGTAAATAATCTGCACTCGGTGATGCAGAATTATATCACCAGATAGAGGTCCTCGCCATATCTTGACCAAGATTAACGCACCTGCAAGGGATTAAGTTATGCGTCTGCGTATCCTAATTCCATGAACCCCCGGGCAGTATAACTGTCCCCGATATCCATTTCCTGTGTCCTAGGTATCCATATCCCCTATCAATTGATTGGAGGGATTCCCAGAGCCATGTGTTCCAATTGGAACACTGAGATAATCCGTATACTGGCCCCAGTATATAAGACAGTTCCCAACCGAAAATTCCCCCCCCCCCCGACTCTTGACTCTGAATACTGAAATGAACTATATGTGAATATATGTTGCACCTATCTAACAAATAGGTGTAGTTCTATCGATTAATGCCGTCATACGCAGTAGACGTTCATATATCTGAATACCGTGCAGATGCACGATGCTGACTGATATTGTGTGGTGATAGGGCAGCGACCCGGGTCGTCTCTTCTAAAATGGCGCGTTAAACTCGAAATAAACTCAGCGTTCTAAAAGAGAGTCGCCGTTGGAATGCCTCTAGTGGGTCTTATATCCAATTTGATCTTATGAAAAGATCACTAATTGCCTGAAAAAAAGGTGTCTAGGGAATTTTCAGAAATAAATAATTACTCGGAAACCAGGTAATTAATGTAACAAAAAACGAACAAATTTATTTTACTGTTGAAATACATTATAAATCGAATTTTATTAGAATAGTAATAAATTATTGAATTAAGGAATTAAATGTTAAGTTAAAAGTAGTTGAATCGAGAGGAAATTGTTATTCTCATAGAATTGGCGGGCACGAAACCACCGCGCAATTCCGAAACAAAGAATAACGGAAAAGAGTAGAAAAAGGCGGGAAATCTGGATTGAACCAGATTCCAACCGGATTCCCCTTGTAAGGAATAAGGCGCGAAAATGCGACAGAGCGAGTCAAATGTCACAATTCGACGTAAAACTACTCACAAGTTTTGCTAGCGATAAAGCGAAATATTCGGCAAATAGACTCGCCGAAACCTGTCACTAAATCGCAAACAAGGCGGTTGAAACCTAAATACACCGATAAACGGTCTTCTGCCGGTCCGTAGATGCGACAGGCGTCGGCTGGCGTCGAAGCTAGTGAACTGGTCCGGTTCACTAACTTATTCGTCGGCGGCAGTCTGGAATAGATATATCTGGCAATGTGCAGATATATCTGGTGAATCTTAGCGCTTCCAATATCATGGTCGAAACTTACAGTTTTAGAGCTGAAGCCACGACAGAGTGTGAATGGTTGGGAAACAATGGAAAGACTGAATTTCCCCAGTTTGAACATCACCTAAAATGATGACACGCATGCGCAGTCGTGAGTGTTTGCCTAGCAACGATGCATTGCTAAGGCAAACGTCACGACAGTAGCCAAAAGCTACTTGCAGCCTGGCACACGACAGTTGCGTTGCCATGGCATCCCAGCTAGAGAAGAATATCTGGGGATCAAACTCCCCCAATTGTGCCTGCAGTATTTGCAGACATGCGCCAACACTTAGCATTAGAGCAATAAAATAAATAAATACACAATTATATTTATCTTTAAAACAACAGAAAACATTTATTTACAAGTATATACAAGGTCGTTTAGGGCTCAACTCGAGCCCCAAACCCAAAGGAGGGGTCGGAAATGGGTGGCAACTTTGGGTCACCACAATAGTAAGTCCCGACCACGCCTCGCCTTAATTCCGTGCGGATGTATGAAGAAACATGTGCGGTGTGGTATTGCGAATGCGGTTATTACGGTTACAATAAATGTAATGTATTGAGAACCACTTGTCTCCTTATTCCTCGCACAACTTGTGCGCAAGATTTACCAATTAATAAGTGTGACTACTGAATCGCCCTATTGTACGTCGAATGACGCGTAGATAGGCTTAATAGTTCTAACCCAGAACGACATCGTCACAAAAAATTTAAATAAACACTAAAGAAATTAATGTTAATTGAAACACAAAAATGAAGATGAAAATTAGCCAGCTTCTTGTTTTCTTCTTCTAGTGAATTCTCAGGCCGGAGAATTCACACACACAGTTCTTTTCACTTCTTCTAATTCACGCAATTAATTACCAACACTCCAGCACAAAAAATTATTCTTGCAAGTTGCGCTGTGATGGTTCTAAGTTCCAGTTTCGGCGACAACTCTGACGACTCAACGAAACGGTGTGCTGCTTGTTTGCAACCTGTGACCATCTTCGTGAACAGTCACACCGACAGATTCTTCACACTCTTGGTCATACACGAGAACACTTACTCCGAGCAGTATTGTGCGTGGGCCACAGTATTGCAGCGGCTCTACCTGTACCACTGGTATTGATACCGCAGCAGTACCGGAATCTTTTTAGAGAGAACCGAGTACCGGTTCTGCAACCGTAAGTAGTGTGCACGGGTTTTGTGGTACTGTAAGTGTTTGGGCAACGTACCATGACCAGGGTGTGACGGTTTAAAACCGTATTATACGTAAATCTGACACTAGATGGCGCGCCCGCAACTTCTAGAGTATAAATAACCGTGAAAGTAAAAGAAAAGCGGCTGCTTTCTTACATTTCACCAGTCCACTGTAGGAAAGAATAATAACAAAACTTATGAGCTAATAAGTTGGTATATAGACGTGATAATCTATTCGTATCAGTGTAGAATTACGCCACTAAGTGGAGGCCCACACTGTATCCTGGCTAGGAGCAGCGCACCTGCAAAGGATTAAGTCACGCGTCTGCGTACTCTAACCCTTTGGACCCCTGGACAGCAAAAGTGTCCTGGGTATCCAGTTCCTGTGTCCTGGGTATCCAGTTCCTGTGTCCTGGGTATCCACTTCTCCTATCACCTGTTTGGAGGGATTCACAGAACCATGTTCCAATTGGAGCATGAGCTAATCCTTATATTCACAGTCGTATATAAGAAGGTTTTCAACCGGAAACTCCCCGTTGGCATGATTATCTGAACTGAACTGAAATGAACTATATTGAGAATATACGTTGCACCTATCTAACAAATAAGTGCAGTTTCCCTCCGACAATGGAGACGCCTGGCCATTGCTGTGGCCAGAAGCCGTTACGGACATTACCAGTCCTGTTGATTGATGCCGTCACACGCACTGAACGTTACCGGGCGTGTGCCCCACGGCGCGGTGCGAATGGTGAGGCCGCCACATATATCTGAATCCCACGTAGATCTGTGATGTGACTGATATTGTGTGGTGATAGTACGTCCCGGTCACGCTTAGCACTAATTCCATGCGGATGCATGAAGCAGAACGCTTGGCGTGACATACTCCCCCATCTCTCCGCATTTAGCGGTAAGATTCCCAAAATATCGACATGCATTGGGTGAATACCGACTGCTGCAATCGAACGAGTAGCCCCACGCATGTTCAATTTCTTCCCCGTTTCCTTGTACAGTTGAAAAACACGACGTTATCTCCGCCACAAGACGTTATCTGAAACGTCGGACCCTGACGTTGTTGTGACGATGCAGCCAAGATGTAATTCGGATGCCCGATAACAGTACACACAGATGAACCACCCCCCTCTCTCCCCGCACGTACAGGCCTAATAGTTCTAACCCCAAAACTTCATAGTCACAAGGCGACGCATGGATATTTCAAACAAATAATCAGTAGCTTGCAAATCCATTAAATTAGCTGCAAAACCTTTCAAATTAACTGCAAATCATCTAAATTTTAAAAAATTTTGCTGCAAATGTGCATATCACACTTAGCAAACTTTATGAGTGGGTGTTTGTGGTTTGCTAAGGTAACTTATGAAATGTAACTTTGTGTGTGAGAAAATGAAAAACTTGGTTTTTACATGGTTTATTTGTGATTTTCTTTGCGCATACACTTTCACATATGAAATGTCAGCAATTATAATCAACAAAACTTAGTTTTTTGGATGTGTAACCAATTGCTCAATTTCGTCTTCGCAATTTTTATACAACTCAATCGTTTTTAGTGTAATTCTTTTAAATAACCCCCACTTCAAAATTGCTAAAAATAAATAAATAAATAAATAAATAATTAATCCTGAAGGTCAAGTGCACTGAGTGTATTCCAGGGTTGCACATGTTACTGCAATTTGGTAACGAGTTATCGTTACCGTAATTAGGTAAAAAAGTAGCTCGTTATCATTTGTTATAGTTACTTATTAGTAAATCTCGTTTCCGTTATTGTTACATTACCAATACGTTACCGTTACATCTCCGTTACGTTACCGTTAACACGACGCGGCATTAACTCGCGGAAAACTCCGTCGTGAAAACGTGAAAACGTGAAAACGTGAAAATGTGTTATAATTTGTTAAAAAGGTGTTCAAATTTGTTGAAAACATGTTCAAATTTGTTGAAAACATGTTCAAATTTGTTGAAAACATGTTCAAATTTGTTGAAAATGTGTTCAAATTTGTTGAAAATATGTTAAAATTTGTTGAAAATGTGTTCAAATTTGTTGAAAATGTGTTCAAATTTGATCAAATTTGTCTCCAATTTTTTCTAAATTTTAATAATTTTTGAGAAATTTTGCAGCCATGATAGGGACCCTATGGAAAAAAAATTCTAAAGAAAACTTGAAGAAAAAAAGTTCTTTTGGGGAATTTGTGGATTCTTACTAGTTACTACTGCACGAGTATGGACTCTTTTCTTACGCCCGCTATAACCTACAACGACCCCATATTTGAAATTTTTGCACCACATTTCGCAAATTTACCGGTCAGTTGTGCAGAACTAGTCTTTGAAGGTTGTCCTGATTCAAAGAACGTATTTAGCAATGGTAATATGCTGTACACATTTTTGTCGGTACACATATTATCTTTGTTTCCAAACGTAAACCTCAAAATGAATAAGTTGAGTACGTTTTCCTCGGTGCTCAATTTCTTGAACTCTTCCTAAGGTAAAAATTGCATATAAAGATGTTTTTAAAAAAAAATCATCCTGTATTAGGGCAAAAAGTAATTAACGTACTGATTTGAAAAAGGTTCCACATTTAGGTGCAACTGAAAAATCATAATCGTCTGCTTTGCATAGCTCCGGCTAAAAAATTAGAAACAAAGTTGTAGGAAATGTGTAGGAACAAGTTTGGCTAAGGTGACCAGACGTTTCAGTTTTGGAAATTTGTCCCAGTGTATCGAAAAATCTTCTCGGGACGCTAAAATGTTTAGCGACTATTTTTAAAAATAATCCTGGAAATATTTTTTAAATGCACCTAAACGTCGGTTTAAAATACTGCTTTAAAAAAAAAAAAATTGTCCATTTTTTGATAAAAATTGATCCTATGCAACTTTGCAATGGCAGAGTTTCCGAATGACATCATGATGACGTCACACCAAATTCAAAACGAGGCTATTGAGTATAAACAGACGCACTCACCATTCAATTGTTGGACAAATGTTAACAAACCCTGAATATTACGAATTTGGAGGTGAATAGACTGTGATTGATTTGTGAAGATTTAAACATTTGAAACCAACAAATGGTATAAAATCTTAAAATTTAGGATTTTCAAGCAAATTTTTTACATTATTTGAAAAATCGAATTTTTGTAATGTGTTATTTGCTTTTTGTGTAAAAAGTGAGGAAAAAACCAAATAAAACATCAGAGAAATTTGATTTTTTAAATGGTGTGAAAAATCTGCTTGAAAATCCTTTTTTTTTGCATTAAAAAGCTAACAAAATACATATTTCTGCATTAAAAAGTGGGAAAAAAAATGAAAAAAAACGTCTCAAAATCTGATTTTCGATTCAAAAATGAAAAAAATCATCACAAATTCAATTATTTGCGCCAAAAAGTGACACAAGTCTGCTAAAACAATGAAAAAATAAACAGAAAGTAAACTTCTGTCATCTTACTATTTAATTTAAATTTATTTTTATATTTATTTTAAAAAATTTTTAAGATTTTATACCATTTGTTGATTTCAAATGTTTAAATCTTCACAAATCAATCACAGTATTCACCTCCAAATTCGTAATATTCAGGTTTTGTTAACATTTGTCCAACAATTGAATGGTGAGTGCGTCTGTTTATATCCAATAGCCTCGTTTTCGTGTAAGCATGACGTCACGCCTACGTAATTGGAAACTCTGCCATTACTTAGAGACCCGCGTTCAATGAGAGCATTTGCGGTATATACATAAATGTGCAGGGTGTTTCACTAAAGTGTTTGTATAGCTCATTTTGTGGGAACTTTTGTATCACTAATGGGTGTTCCGCTTTTTTTATTTCCAAAATCTGGTCACCCTGTGCTTGGCTTTACTACAAATTACTTTTGTCTCAAAGAACGCGTTTACACAGCCACAGAGAAACTTGCTGACCTGTGAAAAGTAACATTGGTTTATTTTTAATTCAATGTTATATTTTGTCTTAAATGTACTTGGCCATGATGGTATTCCTTAGGAGGGAGTGTGCATGGCAGCTCGGCAACCCCATTTTTGAAATTGTAGATCTTGAAAAATGAAGTCAATGAATTAGTACAATGGTAAGCTAGTACTAAAAAAAAATCAGTAAACTGCGGCGACCCGGGTCGTCTCTTCATCCAAAAGTTAAAGTTTGAAACCAGAAATCTGAAAAGAGTCGCCGTTGGAATGGCTCCGCTAGGTCTTACATCCAATTTCATTTAGAAAAAAATCAGGTTAGACCTGAAAATAGATGTCTAGGGGGTTTTTTAAGAATAAAAACATAAATATCTATTAGCTCTTTTTACAAAGAAAACACAAAGTTAGGGAAACTCATCTTAAGTTCCCCCCAACAAAAGGATGGGGAAGAAATGAGGCGTCCATTTGGGGCACCACAAAGCAAAGCCAATATGAGGGAACAGGCAATAACGTTAACTTTTGTGACAATGTCGATCTGGGTATGTGACATGTGACATATATCAACTATTTATCGGTATCAATACTTATCAGTGTGAACCTTAGAGTAAATGTATTTGCGTAAGATAGGGTTTTGAGACAAGAAGTTCTATCAACTGATATTTATTGTAGCTCTGCATATCCGCAGTAGCGGGAGACGGGCTACTCAGATTGAGGGATTACGTTATACAAAGACTATACCGACAAATGGCAAAACATATATACGGTATTCGCGCTTTAGAACTGGATGTTGTATATCCTTTAAAGAAGCACTGTTTTCCCATTTGGTTCCTATCCTAGTTGCGTCATCAGATGCATTGCCACAATAATGTCAGCTTCCAATATTCTTATTACAGGGTTCGGTGATAACTGAAATCGGGATAACGTTGCAATAGACTGGCACCAATCTAAGCTATGCAATATGAGATTGGTCTATGTAATAAATTTTGTATTAATATTTTTGGTGGAAGCTAACGTGACAAACGTCATGAAGGAAAAAGAACATTACTAAATGTTTCTTGCCAGGTACAACATATATTTACATTGTGACGATCTCGTTTTTGTCAAGAACGCAAAAGTTGCCACCAGAGCGCGCTTTTGTTTTAAAAGGCGCGAGATTTGAGTTTCAAATGAAACTCGTGCGCCAAAAATGTTTCTAAGTACTTTTCTTCAAAAGTAAGCAAAGTTTTATCCTTCGGTAAACTTTAATAAACAAATCTATAAGGTTTAAGTGAATATTAAATACCATTGTATTTAATTGACATGAAA
>JAQFXT010002265.1:0-12890 GCA_034683725.1 Strigamia crassipes
TTGTCGACTGGTACGTGTTGTCGACTGGTACGTGTTGTCGACTGGTACGTGTTGTCGACTGGTACGTGTTGTCGACTAGTACGTGTTGTCGGCGCCGTGTTGTCGACTGGTACGTGTTGTCGACTGGTACGTGTTGTCGGCGCCGTGATGTCAACTGGTACGTGTTGTCGGCGCCGTGATGTCAACTGGTACGTGTTGTTGACTGGTACGTGTTGTCGACTGGTACGTGTTGTCTACTGGTACGTGTTGTCTACGCATAACTTAACCGAACCTATTTTAACCTATCCTAACCTGACCTAATCTATTTTTACCTATATCAAATTTTTACTTTGTTGAATTAAAGCATCATGTTAGCGTCGCTAACACGGCGTAGCTAACATGACACTTTAATTTAAGAAGTTGACATCATAATCGTCGACAATACAAACAACTCCCGTTAAATTTAAGGTCTTTGAAAGGCCAAGAGACCCAACATGCCTAAAAATAACCACAAACTTGCCGATTGGAATCGCTCGATTAACCCCACCAGAAGCAATCTCTACACACTAAAGAGAATGTTGGCACTGGTCTAGTCATTGTAAACTTGGGAACAACTTCAGTATAAGCTGGGTTTTCTGGCAACAAGAAATAGTTTTTATCTAGATCCAATAAAATCAACAAAGCCAGATGCCTCCTGTCGCGTTGTGACATCCTTTGAGCACACAACGGCAGACAGAATGACAAGATTTTTATATAGAAAAATAATAATAGGAGGATTTACAAAAAGCCAAAGGTTAAAAACTTGGAATGAAAGTAGAAAATTGTATATTGGGACAATAGGTGCGTTGGAAATTGGAAAAGGAGAAGTGACTTCTAGTTATTCCTCATTTCTCATTGAACATGCTTTTAAGGTGCATTCAATAAAGAATTAGCATTACTCCCAATATGAAATATTAAGCTTTAGGAACATGTCTGTTTTGGTAGAACAAGAGCATTACGATTTGAAATGCTGTTGGAGATTCTGTTGGAGTTCCGGCTGCATATTGGCAGAACCTACCTGATTTTGGAAGCCAGAGTAAATAATCCATCAAAAGGTCAAGAAAACACTAACGTTGTCCAGTATTGAAAAAACGGTTTAGGTTATGTCAAGTTAGGTTAGGTTAGGTTCGGTTTGGTTAGGTTAGGTTAGGTTCTAACCTACCTGACTTTGGAAGCCAGAGTAAATAATCCATCAACAGGTCAAAAAAACACTATAACGTTGTCCAGTATTGAAAAAACGGTTTAGGTTATGTCAGGTTATGTCAGGTTATGTTAGGTTAGGTTAGGTTAGGTTAGGTTAGATTCTGTTAGGTTAGGTTAGGTTAGGTTAGGTTAGGTTAGATTCTGTTAGGTTAGGTTAGGTTAGGTTAGGTTAAATTCTCTTTAAGATGACTTTCCAGAGCTATTTTTGTTGTGCGACAAGGGTTAAAGCGAGATTCTCGTGTTAGATCGCATGTACAAGGCATAACATGTCTTGTATTATGCTTTATATGTTTTACATTTCAATTTATATGCAAAACTATGTCCTTCAGACACTCTAGACTCCATCTTCTGGATAGCCCAAAAACAAATACTTATTTTTCTCATCTTTGCTCATCCGTATGTGATATATACAGAACATTTCCTTTCTAGTTTAAATAACAAAGGCTTTTGATGAATTAAACTACCCAGTTTCACAAGTTGTTGCGTTGCATTAGTTTTGCATATTACGTTTGTTTCGGTGCAAATTAGGCAAATTAGTTTTCCAAAATTGGAATTTTTTTTTTCCTTTCCAAAAGCATATGAGAATGGATTCATAGATGGTCATAAGCTTCTCAGGATGTTTTTATCTCTTTGTAATTTAAGAGAAATTTTGTGTAAAGTTTAGTTTTTAAGAGTTCCCAGTCGTGTTTAACAAATATCCAAGAAAATTGGTTTTTGCACCTAAACGTTTAGTTGGGCCTCGTGGAAACTTTATTGCAGTTTTTTTTCTTTCTCTCACTGTGCACTGCAGTAGAAAGTGTAACAATCAACACTGCATTGTCCATTGATTGGCCTAGTCATATAGTGCCAGGTTTTTCTCCTATCAAAATTCTTTTTCTAAATTGTAATGTCATTAATATTGGTATATCAAAAAAGTAAAATTAGATTAGATTTTGGCCACTTATTGCCCTGTGCTCACAATTTTCCAGCTTCAATTGCTTTTTTGTGACTAGATTGATTACCACATCCACCATTTTTATGGATCCAATTTTTCTGGTTCTATAATCTATTCCTGTACTTTATTTGTTGGCAACTAAAATGCTTTGGGATATTGCTTTTCCTTCAAATGAAATTGCTTCTTTAGTACAGTTATTGAAGAACTGGAAAGAAGGACTAAAAATCAATTATTTTGCGCCCGGAATCTTTTCGTCTAAGTCAAACTAGAAAAGCCCTGTCTGTGCATTTATAAACTGAACAAAGACTTGATTTTAAAAAATGATAATAGTAACTGACACTGAGTGATGTAATTTTAATGAAAGTAAATGATTCTTGTTGGCGATTGTACAGGTTTTCAACCTCTATCGCAAATTGTAAAAGAAGAGGAAGAATACGCAGTTTGCGCCATGTACTTTTACGTTATAAAAACTTCCGTTATGCCTGTAACTACAGTGGAAAACTCATAAGCCTAACGGAGCTTGCGCTATATCGAAAAATAGCGTAGCCTTGCACCCACTGCACACCCCTCTTGTGGCCGGCCCTGCAACCCCAAGTCATGTTGTTTAGTCCGTTTAGTCAGCGTGATTTTAAATTCTTCTTCTCCATGTCTTTGGTTGAACTACGCATGAGTTGCACGTAACCGCACTTTTAGTTTCCTCAGAGGCTACAGCGGTCGAGACATAAAGGTGTTAATGTGGGCTAGTCTACATACCTTAGGGACTGTAATATAATTTTATGTTGCTTTATTGGTGTTACCATTCTGTGTAAAAAGACTATCATGGCGAGAATGAAGGTGCTTTTCAGCAATGAAAACTACCGGTGTAGTATAAAGAGACGCATGGTTAGTTCCCACTGAGAAGGCAAGCTTAGATTAAAAAGTTAATCATGGCTAGTTAAAAAATGCAGTCACACAAATGAAAGAGTGTCCTCGAAGAGCTTTTGCTTGTGAATAAGTAAATCTACAGTTTGCGCTTGGTAACTTAATGCCACATTCAAACTGTGCATGCATTTAAAGGGATAGTCTGGCTACTGTAGTCTGTTTCACGAAACTTATGACAAACTCCCATTGGTTGGGCATATCACAAGCTCGAGGATACATATAACTTGATCGTGTGATCATTCTCAACCAATAAGGGAGTCAAATTTAAAAATGGCAGTTTAGTACTCGCTAAAACATTCCTAAAATAAAGTATTAACCACGTACAAATAAATATAAAAATAAAACTTAAAAAAGTTTAAAATTTAACGTATTTAAAGTAGCTAGTAAAAGGATTAGAAACTGGAACCGAAAGTTGGTCCAAAACTGAACACCGACCGGGCTAACCGGTCGAGGTTGCTTCTAAAAATAGTCACTATCGGTGCTATTGTCGATCAGCATCTTCTTGCGGCGAATAAGTGAATTTTTTGCACTATTTTTCAATTGTGCGTGCGTAACAACGACGTAATGGCTGCGGACGGGTCAATAGCCAATGGGAGTTTGTCATAAGTTTTGTGAAACGGACTATAAGCTTAGTTATGCTTATGGGAACATATCGATATTGCAAAATATGGCATTTATGATGTATTATGGAAGGGGGTAATATGGTAATTCATTCTTGAGGGATTCTTTTTTTCATAAAACCATGTGCGCATGTAAACTGTTTCTGTCTTTCCTGGGGGTGTAGTTCAGGAAAAAGTAAAGCCACTGCTGGTACAGTCAAGTTGCATTCTGGAAGCATTGTGTTCTTCTATTTTGTGACATTTTTTTCTTCCACTGGAAAGCACTACTTTATTCTCATTGGGTGCCTGTGAGGCTCTATGACAAATAAACGATGCACCGTCCAGCCACATGACTGTCATGTCAGCCTACATAAAAATTGTTTAAAATGCAATATTTAAATTTTTGTGTGTATCGTATATCCTCTTACGGTGCGCAAAAATAAATGGAATGGGGACTCGTGCATAATAAGAGGATTTACGGTAATTAAACTTATATTTCTATTTATTTTAGGGAAAATATTCAATTCGAATAAAAATAATTAAAAGCGAGGCGAACTATCCCTTTAAGAATTGATAGTAAAATTTTGGCCAAATTGAGTTTTGACAGTTTCACTGCTGCAATTTCACACCATCATAGCATTTTGAGGCCCCGTGGGAGTGCCCCATGCCTGTGTGGCAATCAGCCACTGGGCTAGATGTACAGCACATGTATGTTGTGTGTGCGTTAGGGACTTTGAAAAAAAATCAATTTAAGCAAACATTTCTTTTCTGTGTAAATTTTAACAAAAAATAAAATAATCAAAAGTAGAATCATTTGCATAAATTATCTGAAAAATGAGTTTTGGCTTGGGTATGGTAAAGGAATTTTTTAAAGTTGATGCTACTAATCAATAGAAAATGTATATCTCTGTTGATTAACTCAGACAGTGCATTTTAAATCAAGAAAATAATCTTAGTTGAATAAAGACAAATTTATCTCAATAATTTAAGGAGATAGGGGTTAAAGAACTGGGAACAAATTGTCTGGAATAAATGATGAAGACATGATATAGGGGATAAAAACAAACATTTTTTTATTTATTGAAGAAATTAGGCTTGTCTTTTTCTTAGGGCTATGTGACATTCGTGGTTGTCATTCAGAGATGTGGATAAATCTACAGTGCATCAGGATATTATAATCGCCATAAGATGCTTTTAGTTTAAGAGAGTGAATGCGTGTGGTGATCCATAAACAATAATGAAGAGCTCTTTTACTGTCTCCAATGGAAGGGATGCAAGGTCTTTAGCATTTTTCTGGCTTAAAAGGGAAGTAAATTAATCTAGATAAAAGAGATTTGCTGTTCCAAAGTGTCCTTTGTCGTTGATAGAAGACAGTAATTCCGGTTTAAAAACAGATGGTGCTGTTTGTAAATGAGGTTTTTACTCCTTTATGGTGTTATGCAAGAAGAAGTTAGAAGTTAAACAGTATTGGTGCGTACAATAAAGAATTAACACAATGCTAGGATTAGCATAACTTGTTAATGCGAGTTAACACTACGCAGTTTGCGCCATGTACTTTTCCCTTAAAATTATAGTCAATTTTACGTTATAAATATTGTAACGTAAAAATATAAAAGTTTAGTTTGCGCTCGCGCTTTCACGTTACAGTTATAAAAGTCGACTTACCTTACAAAGTCACGTGATTTCCGAAACTAGCAACTGTTTCTTATATTAAATATAGATACAATTTCTGTTTTAACTACTCCGAAACAATGTCGCAACTTTATTATTGTGAATTGAAATGATTTCCAAAGGAAAACAATGAGATAAACAGGAACGTGCGCTTCTCTCACGAATGAAGTGGAGAATTTAAAATGGCGGTAAACGAGGTTATTGCAAATCGCAATTTTTGATCAGTGACGTCAATAATGAAAAATTACTGGATAGGCTACGCTATATTTTGATATAGTGTAAGCTTAGTTAGACTTATGAGTTTTTCGCTATGGTTATAGGCATAACGGGGGTTTTTATAACGTAAAATTACATGGCGCAAACTGCGTAATGTCTAGTATTGTTTCAAAGGAATAGTCAGCAAAAATTATTTCACATGAAAATAATGATTTTAATCAAATGGTTTCAAAAACGACCCATCAGAGGTCGTGCTATTTCTGTCATGCCGCGAACGTCTAAACGAGACTTTATACAAGATTCTCGTATTTAATCTTTTGCACGTCGTAGCACGATGGTGTTGCGCTTTTTTTAATGCACCTACTCTTTCTGATTTGTTGGACTTTAAATTTCAGGCATTTGCTATTTTTTGTGGCATGGGAATCCACAACACACAAATGTACGAGAAAGCAATCAAAGCAATGGCGAAGCAAAGAGTAACTTTGGAGGTGTTATCCTACCACGCTGCAGCTCCTCTTGAAACTGCACAGAAGTTAAAGGTAAACACCTGCTTGTTATCAGACCGAAATCCAAATTATCTCGACTCAAACATTCTGCTTTTTATCTTTCTTCTGTATAGAAACAAGTCATTCCATCTGCACAAGCATTTCATCTTTACGATTTCAAGTTCCACGATTTTTGCCTGGAAGACGAAGACACACTGAAAGCGTGCCTAAGGATGTTTTTGGACCTTGATCTAGTAGAGAGATTTCACATTGATTATGAAGTGTTGTGCAGATGGCTCTTGAGTGTCAAGAAAAATTATAGGCAAGTTACTTACCACAACTGGAGACACGCCTTCAATGTTGCTCAAATGATGTTCGCGATTATTACGGTAAGTTATCATCGTTATTACTACGGCAATGTCTGCTGCCAGGGGAAAATGAAATTGAAACTAAAGTCAGTAAAGCCACTTCAGACTTTTATATTGAACCTACGGTCGTATTGTCTGTGGCAGTGGTCTTCAAACTGGGTTCCACGAGATGTCTCGGGGTTCTGCTAAAAAAAATTGAGTTGTTTGAAAAATTATCCAAAAAATTTTAATTATGATAAGGAAAATCATGTTTTGACTTGCATTTTTAAAAAATAAATTATTTAGTTAGGATGTTCGAATACTAAGTAACAGTTACAAAATTAACATAAAATAAAAGTATCGTCAAGCTCCGAATAAATGCTAGGTCGTTTAATATATTTTGGGACTCGACCCCCAAGGCGGCTAATTTGAGCCAAGCCAGAGAAAAAAAGCATATGCTATCGCTTATGTTTATAGCAAGATATATTTATCAAAACATGGCCCCAATTCAATGGAATTGGTGTTCCGTGAGTACAGTTGGCTAAACACCTGTTTAGGATTAGTCCCAGCTCTGGAATTAAGGACCCCCTTTGTGAGAAATTTCCCGCATATCCAGTTCTGGTTGTCTTGCGTATCCAGTTTCTGTTGTCCTGTGTATCCAGTTCCTGTTGTTCTGCGTATTCAGTTCCTGTTGTCCTGTGTATCCAGTTCTGGTTGTCCTGTGTGTCCACTTCCTATATCGTATGATTGAAAGGATTCACAGGACACACGCTCTCATAACCTGCATTTCTTTGGAGCTTTGCGGTAACAAATTTTGAACATAGGGCTCTAGGTAATTTTATCTCAAAAAAAGGTTTCGCCGGATGCCGAAGTTTGAAGATCACTGGTCTATGGTAAAGCCGATGGGTGGGTGAAAAGTGCCTTTGTGCAGGGTTGTATTTACATGGTGTATTGACACCACTAGAAAAGCCATCTTTGCTACATTATTGGCCCAAACATTGCAGCTAAAGAATTGGCTACATTCTGGTGAGAATGCAGCCAACTAGAAACAATAGAGCTCCTATCTTTTCCCCTGATTACAGTTGACAAGGGAAATAAACAGTCAACCTCAACCATCTTCTCATGGCTGATGGAAAAAGGAAAACTGTGTTTCTTTTTCTCCTCTTTCTCAACTTGTCTTCATGGGTAAAAGACAGGAAAATTTAGGTGTTCTCACGGTTGGAAGGTACCTTTGTTTGAGATTTTATTTTGCCCCCATGTTGTCTTAGGGTGGCTTTGTTCTGATCAAGGCTGATCAAGGCACAACCTGCACATCGGCACGTGGCGATCTATGGTTAACGCGTTGACGATTTGACTGGTTTTGGTTTGGGTAATAAGGAGTTGTTTATTTTTTCCTCTGTCATCGGTATTGATCTGTGCAGCATTTAGGAATGCAAGAAAAATAATAAATATTTATTATTTATTTTTATTTCAGACTGCTCAGTTTTGGAAAGTTCTTGGTGATTTAGAATGTTTGGCGCTTCTGGTAGCGTGTTTATGTCATGATCTGGACCATCGTGGCACCAATAACTCTTTTCAGATTAAGTAAGTAGTGTTTTTGTTTATTTTCTTTAAAAATAAATTAATCAGTGTGCCAACTTTTAAAATCATTGCCAACTTTATAAAAAAAAAACTGAACTTTATGAATTTTAGTAGAGGACCGACTTGGCATTTGGGCAGTTGCCAAAGGTGCCAGTTTCACAAGGGCGCCACAAAGCAATTCCGAATTTTTAATTTTTAATTTCCAATATAAAAAGAACGCCAAAAATGCATTTGCCGAGAGCGCCAAAAGTGAATTTGCCGAAAGCGAATTTGCCGAAAGTGAATTTGCTGAGAGAGCCAAAAATTAATTTGCCAAGGGCACCAACAATTAATTTGCCAAGGGCGCCAACAATTAATTTGCCAAGGGCGCCAACAATTAATTTGCCAAGGGCGCCAACAATTAATTTTCCAAGGGTGCCAACAATTAATTTGCCAAGAGCGCCAACAATTAATTTGCCAAGGGCGCCAAAAATTAATTTGCCAAGGGCGCCAACAATTAATTTGCCAAGGGCGCCAACAATTGATTTGCCAAGAGCGCCAAAAATTAATTTGCCAAGGGCACTAAAAACCTAGCTATATTTCTGTGAATTTTTAGCATGTTGGTTTATTTTTTGACCAATGCCTCAATTTACAAATCTTTAAAACTTTAATGTGTTTTGTCAGCAGATGGTGCAACAAGCATGTTGTCTGCTACGAGGCAATGTATTTATTAAGAGTTAAGTACATAGTAATTGATCACAATGATAAAATTCTGCTGAAAGAGTGTAAATGGGGGCATTTGTAAGGCTGCCAACTTTGAATTGATGCATTAGCATTAGCTTTATGTGTAGATTATGAATTCTTTGATGCAATTAGGCATTTTCACTAGTCTAGACATGGGTTATGAAATATGAGACACTTTGTGAATAAAAGTGAGAAATGAAACTGAAAATTGGTGATGTTTATGTATTCAGAAGCCAATTTCCAGTAAAAGAGATAAGTGGAAATGTTTGTATAAACATAAACTTTCTTGGATAAAGTAATGCATAATTGTGGGAAAATAACAGGAAATGAAATGTGGAAATAATACAAACAAAACTTTTCAACACACAAATGGGTCATTGAATGAAAGCAAGTAAAATTGAAAAGCAAAAATAAAAATAAATAAACAACAAAAGCTTGAAATTTAATTCAACTTATTTTTTGATAAGAAAAGAAAAGGTTAATTACTACCATATTTGCTCTCATTGAACGCGGGTGTTCTAACTGCAAAATCGAGATTACCCACACGTTTTAATGGAGACCCGCGTACAAATACGGTATCGCAAGAAGATCAAGGTGGGAAAGCATTTTGCTTTTGGTACTTGATGAGGACAAGTTTTTAATATTTTCCTCCAGGAGTTAATATTTGCTTGAAGAAACCTCTTAAAAGAACTGTTGATGAAGAGAGTCTCTCAGCCTAGTTAGAAGCTGCAAGACTCTTTAATCAGGAAATTACATAAGAGGCTCTTGGTGGAAAAGCAGTTGCTGTTGTTAAAAAGGTGTTTATGTGAAAATGTGAAAAGAGTGTAGTTATGGTGGAGATTGCATGTCTATTCTTATGGCTGCCTGTGGTGTAGTTGGGAGACCAGGGGCTGGATTCACTAAACTAGTAATGCACAACCTTTTTTATAGCTATACAGCCACATTAGCAAATTGTACATGCACCACTAGCCGCATAGAAGCATAAAAGATAAATTTACGAAAACAGAAAATTTTACTATAGTTGTCGGGTTTATTATTTTACCATTTATGGTAGTGCTGAAGCAGTGAAAATAGTATGCTATAGTCTGTTTCACAAAACTTATGACATACCCATTGGCTATTGACCCGTCCGCAGTCATTACATCATTGTTACACACGCACAATTGAAAAGTAGTGCAAGAAATGCATCTATTCACCGCAAGAAGACGCCGATCGACAATAGCACCAATAGTGACTGTTTTTAAAAGCAACCTCGACCGGTTAGCTCGGTCGGGGTTTAGTTTTGGACCAACTTTCGGTTCCAGTTTCTAATTCTTTTACCGGCTACTTTAAATATGTTCAATTTTAAATTTTATTTTTTATATTTATTTGTACGTGGTTAATACTTTATTTTAGGAATGTTTTAGCGAGTACTAAACTGCCATTTTTAAATTTGACTCTTCCTTATTGGTTGAGAATGATCGCACGATCAAGTTATACATATCCTCGAGCTTGCGATATGCCCAACCAATGGGAGTTTGTCATAAGTTTTGTGAAACAGACTATAGTATACTATTTTATTATACCTAGGGTTGCCACTGTTCACTTTAAAGTGTAAGTTGTGTGGTCTGGACAGTGGCTGGATTAAGGCTTCAGAGCACTTTCAACAGGCGGGTGCATGAATCAGGAGCGGATTTATAGGTTCTTGCGGTTCTTGAAGGGTAAAAGCCCTATGGAATTGCACGACCCCTTAATTCCAACACAATAAATTTCAACAAAAATAGATTTTTTTGTGAAATTCTATTTATGAACAATTTTCCAATAAAAATGGTTTCTGGATAGCATAGTAGTTAGTGTAGTTGTTTGGTAAATGATATGGTTTGATGCTTAGTTTAGTATTTCAATGAACTGAGATTGCAAGCAGAGGAAAAATGAATTTGAATTAATTTGTATTGCAGGGCTTCTTCTTCACTGGCTCAGTTGTATTCTACATCCACTATGGAGCATCATCACTTTGATCAGTGTATCATGATATTAAACAGTCAGGTAGGCACTTGAGGCAAGTTTCATGATATTTGTATGCTAAATTTTCCATTTTTATTGTTAATGTTGATTTTATTTTTCAAAATGCGTTTGTTTAATAGGGAAATCACATCTTGTCCAGTCTCTCTACTGAAGAGTACACTAGAGTGATCAAAGTTCTAGAAGATGCCATTTTGTCTACTGATTTAGCTGTGTACTTCAGGTTTGTTTACCAGATGTCGAGATCTCGTAAAATCTCGTGAAATCTCTCAAGCTGTTGGAAAATCTCTCAAGCTGCTGTAAAATCTCATAAAATCTCTCGAGATTTTTTGAAATCTTGTAAAATCTGTCGAGTTCTCGTGAAATCTCGTAAAATCTTTCGAGATCTTGTGAAATCTCGTAAAATCTCTCGATATCATGTGAAATCGTGTAAGATCTTGTAAAACCTCGCGAGATTTTTCTAAACCTGGTGAATTCCCACTACATCTCGTAGAATCTCGTGAATTTTCGTTAGATCTCGTAAAACCTTGGAAGATTTCTCAAAACCTGGTGAATTCTCACTAGATCATGTAAAACCTCGTGAATTCTCGTTAGATCTCGTAAAACCTTGTAAATTCTTGCAAGATTTTATAAAAACTCGCAAATTCTCGCGTGATCTTATAAAACCTTGTGAATTCTCACGAGATCTCGCAAGATTTCGTAAAAACCTTGCGAATAGACCAAATTACTGTTGTTGTTTTCGTCCGGGTCTATTCGCGCATGCGCAGACCATTCTAAGCAACAAACATCTTGCGCTAGTGTATTTCAAATGCAGTTTTTGATTCGATTGTGCACAAAATTGCCACCAGAGCGCGCAAAACGATTCTGTAATTTGATCTATGGGTTTCGGGATTCCATTTCACCGATTGTCTAATATTTGTTGTTTCTATCCAACAGGAAGCGAGGAAATTTTTTTAACCTGGTTGATACTCAGTCGTACGATTGGAACCAAGAAGAACACAGGGAGTTACTTAGGTAGAGTGAAATGAAAATTACACGTATTAAGGAAAAAAAATTGATTTAATTTTGATTGTATTTTGTTTAGAGGAATGTTGATGACTACTTGTGATGTTGCTGCAATAACCAAGCCTTGGGAAATACAAAGAACAGTATAAATTACATTGAAAGTTGATATGTTATTGATTGAAATGGGTTAATTGGATAATTGTGACGCAGGTGGCTGAACTTGTTGCCAGTGAGTTTTTCGAGCAAGGAGACATAGAGAAACAAGAACTTAAAATAACACCGATTGTAAGAGAGGAGGAAATGATGTTGTTGAGTGCTAATGGGTTGGTTTTTAATGTGTGGATTTATTTAATTTAAGGATATGATGAACCGTGACAAAAAAGACCTTTTACCAACTATGCAAGTGGGTTTCATCGATGCAATTTGTTTACCTGTATACCGGGTAATTTGTTTTTAATTTTTTTTTTTTGTTGATTAATTAATTGGGGCCGATGTTGGGTGAGTTAATAGAAACATTTTATTTTTAGGATGGAAAATTCAGTTTTTGAATTACAAATTTTATTTTTGAGACGAAAGATTCAGTTTTTGAATTACAAATTTTATTTTTGAGACGAAAGATTTATTTTTTGAATCAAAATTTTATTTTTAAGACGAAAAATTCAGTTTTTGAATCAAAGTTTTATTTCTAAATCAAAATTTTTAAATTTTTAAAATCTTCAACTTTATTGCAAATTTTTAAAATCTTCAACTTTATTGCAAATTTTTAAAATCTTCAATTTTATTGCAAATTTTTGAAATTTTTAAATCTATAGCAAATTCCTAAAATCTTCAAATTCCATACCAGATCTTTAAAATTTCACAAAAATTATACCAAATCTCTAAAAATCTTCAAATCCATAGCAAATTTCTGAAATCTAGCTTCAAATCCATGCAAATTCCTGAAATTTAGCTTCAAATCCATAGCAAATCCCAGAAATCTAGCTTCAAATCCATAGCAAATTCCTGAAATCTAGCTTCAAATTTATAGCAAATTCCTGAAATCTAGCTTCAAATCCATAGCATATCCCTGAAATCTAGCTTCAAATCCATAGCAAATTTCTGAAATTTAACTTCAAATCCATAGCAAATCCCAGAAATCTAGCTTCAAATCCATAGCAAATTCCTGAAATCTAGCTTCAAATTTATA
>JAQFXT010002266.1:0-12880 GCA_034683725.1 Strigamia crassipes
AAATTGTAGCAAAATCTTACAAATTGTCTCGGAAATTGTAGCAAAATCTTACAAATTGTCTCGGAAATTGTAGCAAAATCTTACAAATTGTCTCGGAAATTGTAGCAAATTCGAGCAAAATCAAGCAAAATCTTTAAAGAAATCTGCTTAAAATCCCAAAAATTTTGCTTGATTTCATGCAAATCTAAAACCTTTCAAATTTCTCGGATTTCATGAATTTTTCAATGCAAAATCATTTCTCTTTCGAGATTTCCAGCATTGGCAACTCCCTCGGTCTTTCATCACTACGCGACGAAATGAGAAGCGCCAAAATAAATGAACCAAATTTGTTTTTTCATTCAAATCGGGCAATTTTTTACAAGGCGACGAAACGACCCCACCTTGCCCTTAGTTTTTTTGACTATGAAATCATCAACCATCAACTCCTTCTGGCACAGTAGAACTGTACTAGTGGACCATTTGGAAACAGCATTGACCGCAACCGGAAACCAGTCTTATCTTCCGCATCCCTTCAAAAACGGCTTAATGAACTTTTAAAATGCATTTTTAAACACATTAGAAATTCAGTCGGTTTAGGTGATTCAGTGACATCATACAATTGACATATCAATGAGTTTTTGCATTATCTAACACACTCAATCCGCAGGTGAGCTCGGGAAAATTTTACAAAACTTATGATAATTTTTATTATCCATTACACATCAAACTCAATGTAAAATATAAAATCCATCACAATTTAAACATTTATAAAAGGCATATTTGGCGTTTCTAATAAGAAACTCAAATCTGAGCCCGTTTCGAACTCCACCGCCGTCTTATTCGCATCGAACAGCCTGGCAGATTTACTTCCTTGCAATATGAGCTTATTGCCTTCCATTAACAACCAACTGCCTTCGCGTAAACCCTTAAAAAAAATTCATTTCATCTTTACAATCCGAGCGAAAACCTTCCGCTTAATTTCCTACCAATACTGGAGGGGTGTTTGGCACCTCGTGATACTGCTTGATTCTTGCCTCGCGAGTTTCCTGTTAAAAAAAAAACTCAATTAAATGTCGACTCGAGTCATTAAATAACAAATCTTACTCCCATGTGTGTGGAATTTGGATCTGGGTCCATGAAATGTGGATTAATGTTGAATGGAACTAATCTCAGCGCATTAAAAGATGGCGGATAAGCAATGGGCATGTCGTTGGTCGTTGCTATCGACACCGTGGCTACATTGGTCCCGGCACTCGATCCAACGTATGGCAATTCGCCCTTAAAAAATTCCAAGTATATAAAACAAGTCCTCTAATAAACACGAATCTTTACATCTATAACTCGTCTTCGGATGGCATCTACTAGATTGTAATCGTAAAGTCGTTTTAGGAGAAGAAACGTGTTGCCGCCACCTATAAACAAATGGAAGATTAATTTAAATAAATCTAAGGTGGTGGCACGAAATCTTGACCTGGCTGCGCAGCAACACTAATTCTCAGCAGTAATGTACCGAGCCGGCCGAGTAATTGTCAAATAATTAGGTCCGCAAGAATCGTATCTGACAAAAAGATGAGTGCTGACCTAAATTTGACAATTACTCAAGCGCGAGGCGTATTTTACGAGAATTTACCGATAGAAAATAGGGAAAAACGACCAAATGGGATCAAAATGCCATTTGTATTTTGGTTGTGAAAACCCACAACAGATGGCGCAAAGGACAAGCGTGCATTATCGAAATGGTGAATGCAGCAATCTACAGCCACCAATCCGAAAGCGAATGAGGTTTGTTACGCGCTTCGGGATTGGACGGACGAATGATGGCCGTATTGTTACGCCGTTCTCATTGGTCGTCGCTAGTGGTAAAATCTCAGCCCAAGATTCCGTGCACCGACTGATAAATCATTCACCAATAAAAATCGATTGGGCATCACTAACAGCTCGTGCAGGGTCATCTTTCTCGTGAAGACTTTGGAATTGAAATCCTAAATATATATATTTTTAATATAATTTAAAAAAAAAAATCGAAATTTATATATAATTTCGTTATAAATCACATTTTCAAAATTCCCTTACCCATGTTTTCGAAATGGGGTCTCACAGTCTCCGCATAACTCGCGCAATCTCGCAACGCGTACGGGACGAATAATATCCGGGTCACATTTCGTCTAAATTTACCAACAAAAATAATTATTAATTTAATTCATCAATTTAAACAGAACTTTTTACTTTTTGAAAAAATTTTTCAAATACGATTGACAATATTCCAAATATTCCTGGCCGTGAATTTTCGACGTCGATAGCAGAATCGCCGAACAATCCGCGCTCAATTCGTCGCTCATTTTCCCTAAAAATAAAATAAAATAAAATATAAATATAAAAACAAACACCCAACTCCAAAATTTACGAGCAAATTTCGAGGCGTTTCGTTCGAAAACCTTGTGACTCTTTGAAACAAACCTTAGACCCATTATGACGTACTTCCTCGCATGTATTTACAACAACATTTACCACCAGATGGCCCTATTCCTTTAACCCGCCATACAGAATAATAACCCTAATAATAATAATAATGGCGCCGCCAGTGCGATAGGGATTATGGATTAATTATCGCACCGTCAATCGTTTATCCGTGCAAAAATGGAAGGACTAATCCCTTTTTATGTCGAATAATCGTTACTTAATAAGCATGAGAAAATTATTTCCGTGTATAAAGTCACATTTGGCGAGGGAAACAAATTGGCGAGGTAAAACCGCTCGAACTGGTCGATTTGTTACGCGAATTTTAATTCAATTTTTGATGTTTTCTTCGCAGGAATTTGGTGTTTTGCTGCCAGAAGTGGTGCGTGAGTGGTTTGGATTTGCATCGCGCGAGAAAAGCGTGAAACATGTGATCGGAGACGGCATCTTTAGTCGATTTTTTTTAGATTTAGGGCGAATTTCGGAGCGAAATCATTGACACCAAGGATGAAAATGCTCGTGTTTGGTTGATAATGAAGGGTGTGATTATCAACAATACACTGTGCTCTTTTTTCACTCTGCTCTTGATCAGCATGAGCTCGTGTTTCCACTTCAAGGCCACACACATGTCCGAAAGTTGTGGTCGAAAAAGACACATTTTTAACGATTCGTGGGGAATTGTCAGCGATGGACCGGGGGATTACCCCCAAGACTCGTATTGCGAATGGCTAATAGCCGGTAAAACGAGACAAAAAATGATTTATAATTTTTTTTAATAAATTTTCTTTTTTTCTTTTCTTATTTATAGGGAGTAGACCAGGACAAGTGATCAATTTGAAGTTTCAAGACATGTTGACTGAATGCTCATACGATTATCTCTTTATTTACGACGGGGATTCTTACAATAGCTCGATTTTAGGGAGCTTCAGTGGCAATACTATACCATCCCCAATATATGCAAACTCTGGAAAGGTTGTTTTTAGTGGTTTTTTTTAATTGTTTTTTTGTTTGTTTTTGTGTTTTTTTTGTGTTTTTTGTGTGTTTTTTGTGTTTTTTTTTTGTTTTTTTTGTGTGTTTTTTGTGTTTTTTTTGTTTGTTTGTACTTTTTTTGGTGTTTTATTGTTTTTTGGTGTGTTTTTGATCTTTTTTTGTGTTTTTTTGTTTTTTTTGGGTGTTTTTTTGTGTTTTTTGTTTAAATTTTTGTGTTTTTGTGTGTTTTTTTTTTATGTTTTTTTGGTTTGTTTGTGTTTTTTTTGTTTTTATTTCTGTGTTTTTTATTTTTATTTTTATTTCAGATGCTGATTTTGCTATTCAGCGACACCAACTACGTGCAAAAAGGTTTCCAAGCGGAATTCAGCGTGACCGATTGCCCGTTAAACTGCAGTTACCACGGCCGATGCGAACTGCACAAATGCATCTGCGACGACATGTGGATGGGCGAATCGTGCTCGATCCACCGCTGCCCGGACGAATGCTGGGAACTGGCCGGCCGGGGGATCTGCCAACGCATCCCCGCTCCCCCGTCCTGCATCTGCAACCAGGGCCACTCGGGCCAGTCGTGCAGCCTGGGCCTCGACGACAACTCCGGCAACCGCTGGCACATGCTGGCCAACGCCGGCACGGGCCTGACCCCGCGCACGGGCCACGCCGGGGTCTACCTGCCCCCCTACGACTCGTTTTTCATCTTCGGCGGGTTCACGCTGAACGACGTTCTCGGCGACCTCGTGGTCTACAACTTCTCGACGAGCAAATGGAGGACCCTGGACGTCCGGCACCCGCGGCCCTCGCCGCGCTACGGCCACGCGGCGGCGCCGCTCGGCGAAGGCTTCGCCCTGTTCGGCGGGCGCCTAATGTCCGGCAAGTTTTCCAGCGAGTTGTGGCTCTACGACGTCAAGAAGAACTTGTGGACGGTGCAATTGGTGCCCGCGTCCGGCAAACCGCCCGGTCTGGCGCGGCATACGTTGACGGCGGTCGACGACCACTTGTACCTGTTCGGCGGCAACCACGAGGACGGCCTCTTCTCGTCGGAGATGTTCCGCATCAATCTGAAGGAGGAGACGAGTCCCCGCTGGGAGAAAGTGTACACCCTGGGCGGCAAGGAGATGGACAGGCGGTTCGTTGGGCACAGCACGGTGTACCACGCCGAGTCCAGGGCGCTGATGGTGTACGGCGGGATCGCCGTCGACGTGGCCAAGTTCAGCAAGCTCAGCGAGAAGGTGCACGTGTTCAATTTGGACACTAAGTATTGGACTTGGATCAACGTGCACCGAGGCGACGCGGATTTACACGTGCCATTAGAAAGAGCGTTCCACACGGCCAATATAGTCGGCAATTACATGGTCGTGTTTGGCGGTTACACGCACCTGCATAGCAAGGAGGAGATTTGTTACGACAACAGGCTTTATTTTTATCATCTGGGATGTCACGTTTGGGTCGATGTTAAGGAGTTTGAGAATGATTTTCCCGGCGTGCCCAGTCCCGTCAGTCAGGGATCGTTTTCGCACGTGAGTGCGGTGAGGAACGGGAACACGCTGTTGATAGCGGGCGGTTACAGCGGCGCCGTTCGAGGCGATTTTTTGGCGTATACGGTGCCCGCCAATATCGCGACTCGGGATTCCGTTTACGTGAATGTGTCAATTATATGTAAACGGTAGGATTGTGTTTTTTGTTTAGTTTGAAACATTTTTAATTTTTATTTTAATTTTTGTTTTTGTTTAGTTTGAAACATTTTTAATTTTTATTTTAATTTTTGTTTTTGTTTAGTTTGAAAAATTTTTAATTTTTATTTTTATTTTAATTTTAATTTTTGTTTTTGTTTAGTTTGAAAATTTTTAATTTTTATTTTAATTTTTGTTTTTGTTTAGTTTGAAACATTTTTAATTTTTATTTTAATTTTTATTTTAATTTTTGTTTTTGTTTAGTTTGAAAAGTTTTAATTTTTATTTTAATTTTTGTTTTTGTTTAGTTTAAACATTTTTAATTTTAATTTTAATTTTTGTTTTTGTTTAGTTTGAAAATTTTTAATTTTTATTTTTGTTTTTGTTTAGTTTGAAAATTTTTAATTTTTATTTTAATTTTTGTTTTTGTTTAGTTTGAAAATTTTTAATTTTTATTTTAATTTTAGTTTTTGTTTAGTTTGAAACATTTTTAATTTTTATTTTAATTTTTGTTTTTGTTTAGTTTGAAAAGTTTTAATTTTTATTTTAATTTTTGTTTTTGTTTTTAGTCATAAAACTCGGGAGAGTTGTCGCGCCGATCCCGAGTGTGGTTGGTGCCCCGGCGCGCTCGGTTTTTCTAATGACACGTGCATGGACAAAACACAAGCATCGGTACGAAAAAATATTTAAAAAAATAATAATTTAATAAATTTATTAAAAATGAATTTTTATTTTTCAGAATTGTAAACTCAGACTGGATACGGGACGGTGCCCGACCATTTGTCCGTTGCTCGGCGACTGTCAAGCTTGTTTGGCAATCGGCGGAATGGAGAACGCCAAACGATATAAATCGAACGTTAAACCGTGCAGATGGTGCGTTCAAAAGGCGGAATGCTACCCGGAAGGAAGTTAGTGATCAAATATTAATTTAATAATATTTAATTTTTTTGATTGGAATTTTTTTATTCGATTTTAGGTCCGATCGGCATTTGCGCGTTCGGTTCCAACCGGTCGTACGACGTCGTCGGCTGGTGGGGCATCAACGCGACCAACATCAAATCGTTAACCGAATGTCGGTACCGCGATTTCAGGCCCGGTTTGACGCTTCTTAAATTCCGGCATCCGCCTAATTGGTTCCAACCGGACGAAGTGAAAAAAATTAAAAATTAAAAATAATTAAATAAAAACTAAAAAATTTTTTTTTTTTTAGGTTTCTATAATCAACAGCACGACAGAAAACATCCACTTCATCCCGGAATTTCCGGGACACCGCGAACAGGACGCTAGAGGCGAATACGTGACGCGGTTCTTGGGTTTCATTCACCCGCTGGGAACGAAACCGAAAGCGGAGCAGCATCTGCGGCTCTTCATCAGCACCAGACTCGTCAAAGCGGTTTTACGCATGAGTCTGAACGAATCCGAGCAGTTTTTGGAGGTGGTCGCGAACCACACGTCCGGGAGCAAATTACAACGCACCGAGTCGCACCGGCCCGGCGACAAAAGCCTTTTTTCAAACCCCTCGCGAGGCCACAAATATTTAATCGACTTCGACGTCCGTTTGCCGATCAATGCCGAGATATCCTACAACGATCACGCCACCGTTCAATTGGTGTGGAACGGGTTCCCGAATTACAGAAAAGTGAAATTTTGTGTTTTTTTTAATTATTCTATTTATTAATTAATGTTTTTTTTTTTTTTTTTTTTTAATAGGAATTTACTTACGAGTTTTTGGAGCCGTTTAGCGGCGGGATTTGCTCGAATTACAACAACTGTCTGGCGTGTTTGACCGACATGTCGTGCGGGTGGTGCTCCCTGCATTCCATGTGTCTGCAGCGGATTCCGGACGCTCACGACAGCGGAATCATTTGCGCCGACCACAGACAAAGCCAATATTTGGTCCTGCAGCCGAAGGATTGTGTCACATGTTCCGATTACATTTATTGCGAAAATTGCACCGCTGTATGTTACGATTGTTTTTTAATTTTAATTGTAATTTTAATTTTAATTTTAATTTTAAAGCAACCGCATTGTGAATGGCTGATTGAGGATTCCCACTGCGTGCGCAGAGGGCGCTTTGCCGATGCCGTGCGGGACGTTATCGCCTGCCCCGTGCCTTGCAATTTGTATGAAATTAATTTAAAATTTTAAAAATTAATTTTTTTTAATTTTTTTAAAATTTTTTTAAAATTTTTTTAAAATTTTTTTAAAATTTTTTTTAAATTTTTTATAATTTTTTTAATTTTTTTAAAATTTTTTTTGTAGACGCAACACTTGCTCGTTTTGTTTGGGAGAGCCCGGTCGATGCGCGTGGTGCGAACACCTGCAGCAGTGTTTTCTGTTTTCTACGTACACGACTTCGTACGTGTATGGGATGTGTCGGGAATGGGTGGACGAAGATCACACCATCGGCCAGGGTCTGCTGTTACCCGGAGCTCAATGTCGCAATTGTTCGGTGCATACCAGTTGCAAGGACTGTTTGTCCGATTTGAGGTGCGGTTGGTGCGGCAATCAGTACAACCCCATCATTGGATCGTGCTTGGACGGCGATTTTCACGGCCCATCTAAGGGTAACGTTTGATGATTTTTTGGGAAATTTAAATTTTAAACTAGAAATAGATTAAAAGTAGTTAATTATTTACATTTTTCGACCAAAAGTAGTCATTTATGTACAATTTTAGACTAAAAGTAGTCATTTTATATATTTTTAGACCAAAAGTAGTCAATTATTTACATTTTTCGACCAAAAGTAGTCATTTATTTACAATTTTAGACTAAAAGTAGTTAATTATTTACATTTTTAGACCAAAAGTAGTCATTTTATATATTTTTAGACCAAAATCAGTCATTTTGTATATTTTCAGACCAAAAGTAGTCACTTTATACATTTTCAGACCAAAAGTAGTCGATTATTTACATTTTTAGTCGATTATTTACATTTTTAGTTGATTATTTACATTTTTAGTCGCTTATTTACATTTTTAGTCGCTTATTTACATTTTTAGTCGCTTATTTACATTTTTAGTCGATTATTTACATTTTTTAGTCGATTATTTACATTTTAGTCGAT
The DNA here is from genome assembly GCA_034683725.1 of Strigamia crassipes. Classification (NCBI taxonomy): domain Eukaryota; kingdom Metazoa; phylum Arthropoda; class Chilopoda; order Geophilomorpha; family Linotaeniidae; genus Strigamia; species Strigamia crassipes. Next base: position 8,161 of record JAQFXT010002266.1, read on the forward strand.
TATTTACATTTTTAGTCGATTATTTACATTTTTAAACGAAAAATACTAATTTTTAATATTTGACAGAAAAATGCTCGAGCACGAAAAGCTCTCTTCATTCGTATCCCGAAACGCACGTGTGGTTCTACGACCTCTGCCCAGACGTTGAAGAATGCCTTTTGGGACTCCACGATTGCCACCCGAACGCCACCTGCACAAACACCTTCGACTCGTACGAATGCACTTGCAACAAGGGCTTCCGCGGCGACGGCCACGAGTCGTGCATAAAGACGTGCAAGGAAATATGCGTCAACGGCATCTGCTCCGAAGCGCCTTTCTACCAATGCAACTGCTACCTCGGGTGGACCGGGGTCGACTGCGGCGCAAACTGCGGCTGCAACAACCACAGCACCTGCTTGCAGGGCGTCGGCATGTGCGACGAATGCCAAGACTGGACCGAAGGGATGTTCTGCGAGCACTGCAAGTGCGTCGAACAACAATTTTTTTTTTTTTTTGATGTAATCGACGTAAAATTTTTTTTTTTTTTTTTTTAGGCCCGGCAGTTTCGGCAACGCAACGATGGCGCAGGGGTGCAGGAAATGCAATTGCAACGAGCACGGCAGCGAGAACGATGGATATTGCGATACGGCGAGCGGCGTTTGCTTCTGTCAGGACCACACGGCGGGCGAGCATTGCGAACGCTGCGAGCTCGGGTACTACGGGGATCCGAGAAGCGGCGGCAACTGCTTTTTGAAGTGCGGGTCGCGCCAGTTGCTCACGGGGATTGAGAAAGGGGGGCTGGGAAGCCAACCTGGGAGTTCGCTCGGCGATTCTTGCTTGTGGATCCTCACTGTGCATCCTGATTTGCAACAAAATCTTTTTTTACGTGACAGGTAAGAGAAGAAATGTGACTAGTTTTGATGGAAAATGTGCATTTTTGTGGCCATTTTTGTGCAATTTTAAAGCAGAAAATTGTACGTGATGCCAGGATCAATTCATTTATATCACATTTGTTGTTTATTTTTTAGCGCGACACCATCGATTCATCTGACCATTCAATCAGATTTGAATGTAAAATGCTCGGAAAATTTCGTTTACATATTCGACGGTCTGCCTGGATTCGTTTTACAAGATCCGCACCGTGACTGGCAGAACAAAGTACTCGGAGTGTTCTGCGGATCCAACATCAACAAAACCATTCAAGTCGAAGCTAAATCTGGTATATAATCAAAAATGCAAATTCGTACACAAAAGTCAAAACTTTTTTAGACAGAAAAGTGCAAATTTTTAAGAAGAAAAGTGCACATTTTTAAGCAGAAAAATGGCATTTATAAGCAGAAAATGGCATTTATAAGCAGAAAAATGGCATTTTTAATCGGAAAATGCAATTTTTAACCAGAAAAATGGCATTTTTAAGCAGAGAAATGGCATTTTTAATCGGAAAATGCAATTTTTAAGCAGAAAAATGGTATTTTTAAGCAGAAAAATGGCATTTTTAATCGGAAAATGCAATTTTTAAGCAGAAAAATGGCATTTTTAATCGGAAAATGGCATTTTTAATCGGAAAATGCAATTTTTAAGCAGAAAAATGGCATTTTTAATCGGAAAATGCAATTTTTAAGCAGAAAAATGGCATTTTTAATCGGAAAATGGCATTTTTAATCGGAAAATGCAATTTTTAAGCAGAAAAATGGCATTTTTAATCGGAAAATGCAATTTTTAAGCAGAAAAATGGCATTTATAAGCAGAAAAATGACATTTTTAATCGGAAAATGCAATTTTTAAGCAGAAAAATAGCATTTTTAATCGGAAAATGCAATTTTTAAGCAGAAAAATGACATTTATAACAAAAAAAATGGCATTTTTAATCGGAAATTTTTAAGCAGAAAAATGCAATTTCTAGTCGGAAAATGCATTTTTTAAACAGCAAAAGGCAATTTTCGGAGTGAAAAAATGATTGAATTAAATTTTGTAAATATTTCCAAGGTTTTCTCACGGTATTTTACCAACGCGACGACCCGATGCAAGGATTCAACTCGACATTCCGAGTCGAGACGTGCTCCGACAAATGTCCGGGCAACCAAGTATGCATCCAAAACTGGTGCCAGTGCCAAAAAGGATTCGCGGGTCCCAATTGTCAACTGAGGATCTGCCCCAATCATTGCTCCCAACTCCAATGGCGCGGAGTGTGCAACGAGGAATATGGCGTTTGCTTATGCGAGCCCGGATTCACCGGAATCGACTGTCTCCAGCCGATGAACCCTTTCAAACCGACCGTAACGACGCTTTTCGACCCTTTGCGACTCGCACCTTCGACCGAGCATCTCGCCAGCATCCTACCGCGCATGGGCCACACCTTGATCTCGGACCACGAACGCAACTTATGGCTGTTTGGTGGCTACTCGCTCTCTCGGGGGCCTTTGAACGACATGTACAAATTCGACACTAAGAGCTACAAATGGGAAAAGGTGACGTAACAATTAACAAAAAAAAAAAATGATTTTTATAAAAATTGATTTTTTTTTTTAGGTTGTGATCGAAGGACGCACCAGTTATTCGGTTCCCAGGGGTCGTTATTTCCACGCGTCGGCGTTCGTCTGGGACAAGCGGGAGATTTACATCTACGGCGGGTTGACGCAGGCCGAAATCCTGGACGATTTTTGGAAATTCAACGTCACGAGCAAAAAATGGACGCAACTTGATGTATTTCGGACGTTTTTGCGTATTTTATTTTATTTTGTTTTTGATTTTTAAATTTTTTTTTTTTTTTTGTTTAGAATTCGTTACAAATTCCGGCGTTGGCCGGCCACACTTTGACGCTGTGCGGGAAGGAGCGTCTGGTGTTAATCGGCGGTTTCGACATTCAGTATGGATTTCTGGATAAATCGTACGAATACGACGTGAATTCCGCCAAATGGACCATGCTAAATGTCAGCGGAGCGACGCCAACCGGCCTGTACGGCCACACTTCCGTTTACAGCCCCCGCGACTACAGCATCTACGTCTTCGGAGGGATCTTGTATCGCATCGACAAAACCGTCGTTTCGAATCAATTATTCGCGTTTCACCACCCATCGAAACGCTGGACGGTCCTGCCGGCGGAAAAAGGACCCTTCAGCGTAAATATATAAAATGAATAAATAAAATGGAAAATTTATTAATTTTTTTATTAATTTTGTAGTTGACTAATTTACGATATCGGTATATGCACTCTGCCGTCACGATGGACGAATACATGGTCGTGATTGGTGGACGATCGAAGAACGGAGAGTTGACCGACTCAATTTTGGCGTATAATTACGCGTGCAACATGTGGGTCGAATTGACGGGCGAAGGCGGTCACAAACTGAACAAATACGATTTGGAAGAGGCCGTCGGACGGGCAGTGGTGCGTCAGGGAAACACCGTGTATATTTTCGGCGGGTTTTCCGGCCAGTTGATCGGAACTCTGCACAAATTGTATCTGCCCGTCGACCTGTGCAGCGTGTTTGCGACCAAACACAACTGTTGGCAGGCCCCGGATTGCTTGTTTTGCTCGGTTTATCACAATAATCACACGAATCAAAGTTATTGCTATTCGTCCAAACGACAAATACCATTTAGGTTGAGTATTTAAATTTTAAAATTAATTTTTTGGTTTAATTTTTTGGTTTTAGTTGCAGCAATCCGGACGGAACGGTCGAATTGTCGTCGGTGACGATCAATTGCAACAAGGAGTTGCTGGAGAGCAGAGATTGCTCGCAGTACGCGACTTGTTCGGAGTGTTTGGCCGTTTGGCCGAGTTATCCAAATGCTAAAAATGTATTTTTTATTGGTGGATTTGTTTATTTGATTTGTTTTTAATTTTTCTTTTCTTTTTTTTTTTTTTTTTTTTTTTTTTTTTTTTTTGGAGGTTTGTCAATGGTTTACGACGTCTCAGGGCAGCCGGTGCATAGCGTACGATCCGACTTGTGAGGCGGATAGTGAATGCAATTATATTCAGCTTTTGCAAGGAATTCGCGACCCTGAAAATTGCCCAGAAAGAACTTGCACGGCGTCTGACTGTGAAAAATGCCGTAATGCTAAACAATGCATTTGGACGCGACAAATTCTTCGTTCAAGTGATTTAAAAATTTTTATTTTTTTTATTTTTGAGATATAGTGAGCTTTTTCTAGACGGAGCATGCCTACCTCTAGGCAGCCCTCGTAATTTATTGATAATTTGTCGAAATTTATCAAAAATGTATCAAATTTGGTCGAAATTTCTTAAAAATGTATCAAATTTGGTCGAAATTTCTCAAAAATGTATCAAATTTGGTCGAAATTTATCAAAAATGTATAAAATTTGGTCGAAATTTATCAAATATGTATCAAATTTGGTCGAAATTTATCAAAAAAATTCGAATTTGATCGAAATTTGTCATAAAGTTCTCGAATTTGGTCGAAATTTGTCATGAAGTTCTCGAATTTGATCGAAATTTGTCATAAAGTTCTCGAATTTGGTCGAAATTAATTTAAAAAATGTATCAAATTTGGACAAAATTTATTTAAAAAAATTCGAATTTGGTCGAAATTTGTCATAAAGTTCTCGAATTTGGTCGAACTTTATCATAAAGTTCTCGAATTTGGTCGAACTTTATCAAAAATGTATCAGGAAATTTATCAAAAATGTATCAAATTTGGTCGAAATTTATCAAAAATGTATCAAATTTGGTCGAAATTTATCAAAAATGTATCAAATTTGGTCGAAATTTATCAAAAA
>JAQFXT010002267.1:0-12876 GCA_034683725.1 Strigamia crassipes
TTAGTGATTTTATACAGTTTTTAGTGATTTTATACAGTTTTTAGTGATTTTATACAGTTTTTAGTGATTTTATACAGTTTTTAGTGATTTTATACAGGTTTTAGTGATTTTTCCAAGTATTTTCAATAGGGGCATTCACAAACTCAAAATCACAAGTAAAATATTTAAAATTTATATTTTGCTTTTTGCTTCATTGTGTGTTTTAGGGTTGGCTTGCTTGTGTTTGACAATTATAGGTTAGATGATATTCAAAATTGTCTTTGCAAGCACAAAGCTGCAACTTGAAAACTGACTGCTGAAAATCCGTTTAGAAATATATATTTATACATATATATATTTCTAAACTGAATTTTATCTCATTTTTAACGACATTGGCATTGACAACATCACATGACATTTTATTAAGCTTGAACATGACATCTGTTGTCGGCTTTCAAAAATATATCCAATCAAATGTATCAATTCAATCCCCCCAGTATCACAATGCTCTTCACATTCCACTTCACTCATTCCCTTCAACACAACTTTTTCCCCTCATCTCTTTATGTCTGATTAAATCTTTCATTTTCTCTCTTCCACTTTAATCTACAGTCATCAGATGGCGCTTCAAGCAACTCCAACAGACCTGTCTTCCACTAAAGGATTTTGATAACTCACTGTGACTATTTCCAACAGAAATAACTGGTGAAATACATCCCAGGGGTTGTGGAATCAAAAGAAAAAAAAACACATTCACACATACCCAACACCAAACAAAAAGCTTGTTTTTGCTGCAATAAAGAAATGCATTTTCTCTTTGTTGAAATATTAACATCATTCAGAGATCCAGCATTGTGAGGTGGTGGGAAAATATGTTTTTGGGCAATAGCATTGAAGGATTTATGGACACAATAGTGGTTTCTGTCACTGGTGATGTAATAATTCTTTGTCCAATGACTGTTAAGAGATGATGGAGGTGTTTGGGAAAGGAAAACAGTTGATAGTGATCTTTCCTTTTGTATTAAAGCAGTTCATAGAGGGTACATAACTGCAAATGTTTAATTTCCTGTTTTGTTTGGACATTGTGGCTATTATCTGCAGAGTAGAGCGAAGTAATCTATGGACATGGGTGTTCATAAAACCGATTTGTTCGCATAATCGGATATTATAAGTTTTGTGCCGATTCCAAATCAATTTTTGGGGAAGTCATGAATTTATTTGTTTTGGTGTTTTTTTTTATTCGCAGTAGTAATATACCGAGCGCGCCGAGTAATTGTCAAATAATTAGGTTCGCACGTATCTTATCTGACAAAAAGATGAGTGTTGACCTAAATTTGACAATTACTCAAGCACGAAGTGTATTTTACGAGAGAATTTACCGATTGAAAATCAGAGAAACGACCATGAGGAGTTCGAATGGGATCAAAATGCCATTTGTATTTTGGTTGTGAAAACCCACAACAGATGGCGCAAAGGACAAGAGTACATTATCGAAATGGTGAATACCTACAGCCACCAATCCGAAGGCGAATGGGGTTTGTTACGCGCTTCGGGATTGGTCGGACGAACGATGGCCGTTTTGTTACGCCGTTCTCATTGGTCGTCAAAGCACTAGGGAACATTATCGAAGCTAGTGGTAAATTCTCGCAAATAATGCGATGTGCTGGGGAGTAGCCCACATGCCTGACAGGAAATGACATTTTCTGTCAGTGCAACAATCAACTGGAAGTTTTAGTTTGATTTTATGTTTTATTTTTGTGTCTTGGATCCCAAAAGAGTTAAGTTATTTTTATCGCAAGTTGCGATGTGCGCGCGGTTACCTGCAAGATTTTTAGTTTTAGTCTCATGTTTGCCCGTTGCAGTCACCTTTTGGTTTTCTTCCTGTGTTTCAAATCACCTTGGATAAATCCGTGACTCGGGCTTTACTTTAACTCATTGTCTTTCAACAAAGGATAGTTGATAAGACACCTCGCGGTTTATTTGCCTTCCCTAAGGAAAAAGGTAGAAGAGCAACAGTTTGGCCTGCTTCCTGTTTCCAGAAGTGGAGAAGTGCAGCTCGGCCAGTTGAGCGCTTCAGATTTCTCCTGGCTTAACGGAGATATATAACTGTTGTTTTTCAAGATCGTCTTTTTATTTACCACAATATGTATGGACATATATATATATATATGTGTATACAAAAAGAGAGAGATAGAGACAGATGGGGTTGTCAATCTTGTAGTTTTCAAAGTTTCTTAATGGCCTCAGGTCTTGGTATGATGATCTAGTAATTACCTGAGCTCTGTTGGGAAGTTCTGTCGTTCCAATTTTGTCATCATTTTGCTAAAAGAAAAGTTGCAGGAATTACTGCTTGGGGGAGCAGCTGGAATAAGATTATTCATGGTGGAAATAGGTGAAATGTGATCTCTAGTGTATGTTATTATAAATAAATGAAAAGTGAGAAAAGTTAAAGCTTAATGCTGTCTTTCGTGCGCAACCACTAAAATTTACCATATTTTGGGATTTCAATACAGCTGCATTGGAAATGCTATTTAGACTATACAACCTTTTAAAACAGGCAGTTGAAATGTAAATTTGCGGCTTATTTGATCTGGTCAGCTTAAATAAAGGCTGAATTTAGTCTGCTTTTAGTCGGGGTAGGCTTGCACACAACATTTAAACAACAAAACATGTTTAACTGCAATTTTAAACATGCTATTCAAATGGCATGTCTGTAATATGCATGTAGACTGGTTTAAAAAAGTAAACCAGACTGTTGTATTATGTGGTAAAATGATGTTACGCTTCCTTTTGCCCTTAACCCAAAACCTAGAAAATTTTGTGTAAGGTGAATGTGCTTAATGAGGTTATTGGCAGACAGTACTAAGTACTTGGAATATTGATGCCAATGTTTTAGTTAATGCTTTAATACATTTTAAAAAGTTTTTATAAAACATTGGGAAATCTATATTATTGGAGTGTTAAGTCATCGGGGTGACCACGAGAAGGTAGAGAGTTGGATTATGATTAAACTTGACATGTGGGGTTTTGAAAATCCCGCACGTCAAGTTGTGGTTTTTGGTAGTTTTTGACATTTCCAACAGAATTTGTCGAAATATCTCAAATTTGTCAGAAGCTCACAAAAATTTTCAAGATTTTATCATTTTTCCATAGGCTTATTGATTTCCATAATTTTCAATGAGAATTTACCACTAGCGTCGACAATGTTCTTTGGTGTTTTGACTACCAATGAGAAGAGCGTTACAAAACGGCCATTGTTTGCTCGACCAATCTTGAAGTGCGTAACAAACCTCTTTCGCCTTTGGATAGGTGGCTGCATTCACCATTTCGATAATGCACGCTTGTTCTTTGCGCCATCTGTTGTGGGTTTTCACAACTAAAATACAAATGGCATTTTGATCACATTCGAACTTGTCATGGTCGGTTCTTCAATTTTTTATCGGTAAATTCTTTCATAAAATACACCTCGCGCTTGAGTAATTGTCAAATTTAGGTGAGCACTCATCTTTTTGTCAGATAAGATTCGTGCGGACCTAATTATTTGACAATTACTCGGCGTGCTCGGTGTATTACTACTGAGAATCTTTCATCGGGCTGCATATGGCCCTCTAGTCACACTTTGTCCACCTCTGACATTTCAATGTAATAAGTTTCTTTTACTTGACCTCACTTCGTTCCTTTTGAGAATACAGTGAAGTTGGGGGAACGACAAAGAGAAATTGATTTTACTAAAGTTTGTATAGAAATTTCTTTGTAAGCGTTCAGAGATCAGATTGTGGCATGACCGTTCGAGCCGGTGAGTTAAGTTTCTTTTCATTTGACATTTGCTGGGTTTTTGAAGACTGATGAAGTTGGGGAACCCATTACTATGAGCTTCAAATCATGCACTGAATCTCTTTTGTTAATTATATTTTGGAAGACGGCGAACTACAAATGCTTTATTTAAACTATCATTTAAGCGTAACTATTAGCTTCTTATTAAAACTCCCATGAATTTTGACATATTAAAGAATACGCTGCAAATATATGTTTTTTAACCCAAAACGTTTTCGACCTATTTAGGTCTTCCTCAGTGGGTGATATGCAAATGCTTGCCAAACTTTCGTGCTTTGATTTTGTATGGGATATGCAAAATGCATTAAAGGGCCACTTTTTTGGCCAAAAATAAACACTTTCCAGACAAAAAATATTTAATAATTTACATAATGTAACGGTAACGAAAATGTAACGGTAGTGTAACGGTAACGGTAACAAGATTCAGAAATAAGTAACTATAACAAATGATAACTAGTTACTATTTTGGCTAAATAACGGTAACGATAACTAGTTACTAAATCGCAGTAACGCATGCAACCCTGCCCAAAAGCCGCACTACAGACAGACCCAAGAACAAATACATTCACCGTTCGGCAAGTTTTTCTCTTCTGTTTTTGCTGTTTATAAAAACACTAAAAAAAACGCCAACGGAAACCTAATCTTTTGTTCTTAATCTATTTTTTCTCATTTTTAATAACCTCAGTCTAATTCCATATATAATTGTAGCATTTGTCCTTTTTTCCTTTTTTGTAATCGATCTGATCGATTGAATTGGCGCCGTCTAGGTGGCACTGCTGTCATTTTGACTAAGGACATTGGCTTCAACCCCAGAACTAGGATCTCATCATATTATTATTTTTTTTTTTTACTAAACGGGAGAAAGAAAAAACTAATTGGTATCAGTTTACGCTCACTATTAAAGGCAAGCGAGGCGGAAATAATGTGCAATTAATTTGATTAATAGATCAATTATTTAAATGCAGAGTTTTGCAATGAAAATACCTGAAAGTGGATTTTGATGTTGCGTATGACTTTTTTCTTTTTTTTTTTTGAAGGTTAATTTGTTTGGAAAGTTTTGAGCAATGTCAGGCTTTAATTAATTTTTGATGAATTTGACGCTGTGCGAGTCACAATCAAAGTTTGTTGTTGGAGGCCCCTTGAGCTGCTTCATTATCTGATGTTAATTGATTGGTCCGGCGTCTTTTCTCTGATCTCATTAGTTGAGTTTTGTGCTTGAGCTGTAAAGGCGCGTGCAACCCATTTCGCGCATGCATGCTTTTCTAACTTTGTAGGAGCTTGTTTTAGTAGTTTAATTTGTCGTTAGGAGTGTTGGGGTTTGGAAAATAAAAGCAATTATTTTTATCTCTTTTTAACATTTTCATAAAATGTTTGAAATTCCATCGGGACAATATTTTTGTAAGTAAAGAACATAGTGCCACAGTTTGGGGATGATTTAAATTTGGAAGCGTTAAAATATCGGTCACTTTAAGCTTTTAGAATTCTGTGTCTGTTCCTTTGTGTGAAATATTTCAAGGTTTTTGACGTAGATTTTGTGGACTGAACCAGATGAGGACCATGAAAGCCTGGAGCTAGAACCTGAAGGCTTTGCGTAGAGTAGAAACTTTAAAATCTTGGGTTAGATTTTGAGATATTAGGTTGGAGCCTGGGTGTTCCGACAATTCGTCGATGTCGTTTCGTCGACTCGCCAATTTGTCGATCAACACCTAGCATGCAGCTTAGGTTAAGTTAGGTTAGGTCAGGTTAGGTCAGGTTAGATTAGGTCGACGAATCGGCTGTTGACGAATCTACTCGACGTCGGAGCCTGAGGACTTTGCTTGGAGCGGGAATCAGGGGCCTTTTTTTGGAGCAGGAACCTGTAGTCTTTGCCTGGAACAGGAATCTGGTTTTTGCCTGGAGCAGGAATCTGGTCTTTGCCTGGGGCAGGAATCTGGTCTTTGTCTGGAGCAGGAATTTGGTCTTTGCCTGGGGCAGGAACCTGTAGTCTTTGCCTGGAGCAGAAATCTGGTCTTTGCCTGGGGCAGGAACCAGTGGTTTTTGCCTGGAGCAGGAACCTGTGGTTTTAGCCTGGAGCAGGAATCTGGTCTTTGCCTGGGACAGGAACCTTCCCTGGAGCAAGAATTTGAGTTTTTATCTAGACCAGCGGTTTCCAAACACGCCGTGACAGGCATACGGGGGCGTCAACGCCAGGGCACAAACTACATGTGACTGGCTTACAGGGGCTCTGCTATCTAGTTACCAACTACATATGATTGGCCAACCAAAAAAGTTTGTGAACCACTGGTTTAGATTAATACTGATGTTGGTATTAGCCAGTGACTGATATTTGAATTGGCTGACTGGTGATAATTGGTATCGGCTAATTGGTTGTTTTTGGTAACATATCTATATTGTTAAAAAAAGATGCCAGTGTATGAAAGCACATGGCAGACATGATGCAAAGTTTACTTCATGTCGTTAGTGCAATTCTCAAACTGAGCCGATCTTCACGTTTTATTGACTACACAGTTTAAAAAATGCAAATTTTGCATTATTTTTATCTTGGTATTTTATTCAAATAAATTATTTATAGAACATCACATTTTTAATATAACAGTTTACTCCAGCAAAAATAAACTTTAAAATTGTATTGGAAAAATTAATTTGAAAAAAATATCGGTTTTAATACTGGCCAATATTTAGCAGGACAATATTAGTATTAGCTGATATTGGATGATTGTGGTATTGGTAAAATCTTATACTGTGGTCAAACCCTAGTCTTTAGCCTGAAGCAAGAATCTGAGGTCTTGGGCCTGGGGCAAGAATCTGAAGTTTTGGGCCTGGGGCAAAAATCTGAGGTCTTGGGTCTGGAGCAAGAACTTGAGGTCTTGGGCCAGGGGCTAGAAGAAGCAGTCTTGGGCTTAGAGATGGAACTTGAGGTTTTGGGCCAGGGGCTAGAAAACTCTTAAGTTGGCAGCCTTAAGCCTTATGTTGATAGTCTCAAGTTCTTGACTTATCCAAAAGGTAACTTATTTTGATTAAATACTTTTGGCATGGTGGATATGATACAAAACAATGGCCTGTTAAATTTTACTTTTCAGCATTGCAACTGTGCAATAAGTAACTCTCAAATTGAGATGATTAACAGCCACATGTAAATTAACCTACATCACAAAGAAACTTGCTTTTATGAATCAGATGCATCACTTAACAAAATCGAAGGCTTTTAGGGGTTTTCCAGGTTGTTGGTTGGGTATTCAAGAAAATCATTTCCACAGAATGATCTTTTCATAAACTAATTACTTAGACAGTCAAGTTAAAAACAAATTCAATTATTGTGTTTGCTTTAATTGTCTTTCTCGTAATTAGATCAGAGGCAGCGTTTTGCACGTGCTCAATAAATTGGTACTAAAGTCTTTTTTTCTGAAGGCCACCACTTGGCTGCAGAAAGTTATAATATCACAACAGTAGATGGTGCCTGTATCACGTTTGTACAGGACGCATATTGGAAGAACGTACTTGATTTAGGCAGCCGGAGTAACTAATCCATCAATAGTCCAAAAAACACTACAACGTTGTCCAGTATTAAAAACGGTTAAGGTTGGATTTCCAGGGGACCAAAAAAGACCTCAAAAAATCTAACCTAACTAAACTTAAACTTAAACCTAATTGAGCAACCACATTATGATGATTTTTGACCTGTTGAGGGATTAGTTACTTTGGCTGTCGAAATCGGGTAGGTTCTGCCAATATGCGTACAGGATTAGGCTTGTTCACGCATACGATATACCGGAAATTCGTTTTTTTTTCTTGATAACGTACTGTTTTTTTCCCCAAATACCGCAACACGGTATAATGCAATATCGAAAATAACGCAAATAATGCAAAAATACTGCTGATAACGCAATAACGCCAATACCACGAATGCCATTTTTTGTGTGAACAATGTGGTCCTGTAACAGGACCACATTGTTCACACAAAAAATGGTATATGAAAAGTCCTTCCTAATCATCTAGACTTTGCTAGCACTACATTGAGTTATTATTTTGTTGATTTAGTCAGCTCAGGCTTCTAACAGAATTGTTAATGCAGGGATGTGGGCAAGTCTCCATGCCTCAGTAGGCTCAGACTTCTAAAGGTGAGTCCACACTTGTGTTCCCACTTGGATGCAATGCAATGCAAGGTTTCTGCAAGTCGCATTGTGGGATTGAGTTAGCAAAGTAACAAGCTTACTTCCAGCTAATCAGGAACAACCTGAATCTCGTGAGACAAAGCGAGACTGAGCAAAACGGGTTATAGTTTAGGGCTGCTATTTTGACGATCCAACAATTTGATTCTTGTTCTGGATCAAGATCTTGACAATCCATTGTGATTGGTTTATTCTTACTTCAACTTAAATCAGGTGTGAACATGATTTGGTTCATCCCACAGCGCCAATTCTGCTTACCAAAAGTGGCCCACTGGGCACTCGCATCTTACGTCCGTGCTTTAAGGCTGAAACCGACGGGATAAAAGGAAACGCGTTACCTTCTACTTTATCTCAGCTTGCCTTACTTTCAGGCCCGTTCCTACCATAGGGACACCGTGTGATAATTACTGGTCAGAGAGTGCTGCACTGCGGCATGCCACTGCAACCCTTCACTGACTAGGGGGGGGGCGCTAACAGGACAAAAAACACACGGGCGCACAACACCCTAGGAACGGGCCTGCTTACTTTTATTAACTTTACTTTTAAGTGTGAACTCACCTTCACAGAAGAGATGGGGCAAGTCCTTTGCTCGGTTTACGCTAGTCGTGCTTTATCGACAAAACTACCGTAAATTTCCACAAAGTAATCAGCAATTTGTCTTGAAAAGCAATAGGTAGGCACAAAGTTCCTAAATCAAATCAAACAGGAAACTGTGAGTTTCACTTGGAACTTCCTGCTTATGCTGACTGCTTGCAGTCTGCAAAACAACATGATATTGCCAACGCTAGAAAAGTAATGATTTCCCTGAAGCTAACTTAAGCAAAACACATTTGCCCGTTGACCTTTAAATGAATCTGGAGTTGAATGAAAGCAATCTGAGTTGAATTGTTGAAGGCTATTGTGGTTGAGGGTTTTGTTTTGGAAGTTGGAGAGAGTGAAATAGTGAATCTCATCATCTCTTGGCGTGTTCTGGGTGAGGGATTTAACGGTGTCCTTTTCAACTGGAGTCAGGAAGGAGAGGAAAGGGAAGAGTTAGAGACACTAAGACATGCCTTTGAGGTGTACTTTGATCTTTTCCTTCTTTCTTATCGATTGGAATTTTTTTGCTTAAACTTTTCGGTCGAAAGCAATTCAGTTTGATGGTTAAAGTCATCTTTTTAAAATGAATTATATGTTTAATTTATGATGATGGTAAGCGAGAACAAACTGCTAATACTCCCCATTTGGTTTTAATTAAGAAGGTTTAAATTACTGCCTAATTTGCATAGTGGAAATTAATGTGCGGAAAGGAAAGATAGAAATTGCTGTTTGGTTGAATTTCTGTGACAGTTGGTAATGGTAACCAAATATTAAATTACTAAAATATTAATCGATCAGTTTGTGGTTTGTGTGGACAAATGATAAAAATCAAACAATGCCAGGTTTGCTGGTTAGATATTCAGTGTTGTGGTTGCATCCTTGCAACCACGATATTATCATAGTTTGCAACTTTACCGTTGAAACGCAAAGATTATATAGGCTTAGTAGAGCAATGTCAAAATAAGTATGGCGCTTGGGTGTCGGTGCTTTGGCATCAGTCCATGAACGTCAGGTGCTCTTAAATGTAAATTAAATCAATTGTTACTTATTCTCTGTTTAAAAAAACTTATGACAAACTCCGATTGGCTATTGACCTGTCTGCAGCCATTACCTAATTGTCAGTGTTACCATTTGTTACCGTTACAATAACGTCGTTACCAGTAACAATGTTATTGTTACGTAACTTTAACAGTAATGCTTTATGTAATGCTGCCAGCATAACCTAACGGTAATTAGTTACTTATTTAGCAGTAACGAATCATTACTCGAAATTACGTCCGGTCGAGGTAGTGTTTTAGACCTCCTTTCAGTTCCAGTTTCTAATTCTTTTTCTGGTCACTTTACATACGTTCAACCTTAAACTTATTGTAAGTTTTGTTTTTATTTGTAGGTGGTTAATAATTTATTTTATGAGTATTTTAGTGAGCATTAAACTGTCATTTTTAAAGTGAGCTTTTCCTTATTGGTTGAAAATGATTGCATGATTAAGTTATACATATCTGTGAGCTTGTGATATGCTTAACCAATGGGAGTTTGGATTGAGTTACTTGGGTGTTCACACTTGTTCTAGTTTTCTACAATTTAGAACAAAATGGTGACTTTTCTATAACTTCTAGTTGTAGAAGTGACTTCTTAAACTTAACATCACAACTCTAAAACACTTGTAGAAAGTAGACTTTCTACAAGTCCAAACTTCTACATAAGTTGTTCAAGTGTGAACTAGGCATTAGTTCCATTAAAGTTTCAATGAAACTTTACTGCAATTGAATACGATACCAGTTCATAACCCAAAGGGACAAAAAATACCAGTCTGCTACATTACATAGTTTGAGAAACACTGATATACTTTGTAAAGCCGAAGCTTTACTCTCCACCACAGCACTATCGCTATCGTCATTGCGGCTTTCTTCGGCAGAGTGGATAACACGTGCATTTCCACCCGATCATTCTGTGACAGTGGACGGACGCCGTTTTGACCAGGGAGGCCATAAACATAATGAGAATTGACACAAGAAACTGTATTATTGCTTTGCAGCCTTTATTCAATGTGTAAGGGCAGTCTCTTTGATGTCTTTTCCTGTTGCTTGGGCGATGTTGCCATCTCCCAACCTTGGCCAAACGCTTACCACATGGTTAGGGATAACCGAATGATCAGCAAGGTCAATGTCTGCTTATTGTCCGAGTCATGTGGTATTCACAGTACTGATAACGACGTACAGGTCAGTTCACTAAATACCGACATGGTGACAAGGAGTACGAGATAACCACGATCCCACTCAGGGGCAAATCCGTTCCTTGCAGTATACCGTGTCGATGGTTGATGACGTCATCAACCAACAACCCCTTCTGTTATTGGTGGGTTGTGTTGGTCATTGGGAATGTGGTTGTAATGTCCGATAATCGGTCACAATTCAATTTTATAAAGTTCGGTCAAGACCGAAAACCTAATTTCAAATTCAGTCGCCGAAGTATATCGTGGTTGACGCCATTTTCAATTTTTTTTTCAATTTTTTTTATTACACTGACTAAATTGTGAAATTGAGCAAAAGTGCTGAATTCTTGCCTCTTGGGAAAAGCTGTTCCATTGACGACTCACTACTCCCAAAGCTCCTTAATCATCTGTTTAAAAGCTCGCTCGCTCTTGCCATTTGATTTTCAAATATCAAGTTTACTTAAGCTGCTTTGACACTGCCGTTTCCTTTAGCAACAGTTGTAATGTGCAACTGATAAGAACATTTTCTTAAAGAAGAAGCTGAGCCATTATTTGGTTTTATATTTTTAATTTGTTAATTAATTGAGTTTAAATATTAAAATTACTTTAAAAAGTTTGTTTTTAGTAGTAATTATGTATTAGTAATGGAATAGGATGAGTATTGTGTTAAAATGGTGGCTTTGTGAATTTATTATTGCCGCAGTGTTTGTTAAATATGCAAAAAGTGATTCATATTTTATATGGTATTATGTTTGTACAAGTTTAAGTTTGTTTAATGTCAGTTGGATTTATTTGAGTATCATGTTCAAATATCATATTTAAATGTCAATAAAGTAAGGTAGTCATCGCGGTGAAAATACGTGGAGATTGTGGGGGGAAAATGTGTTGTGTGCGCTTAAAGCATTGCAAATTTGTTGAAATGTGTGTAAACACATGATAATTTTGCTAAGATCTATGTAAACAAAACATTTGATTCATTTGCTGAATACTTTACAAATGCGTGAAAATGTGCTGGAATGTTTCAAAATCTAAGCAAATCTTCTGAAATTTTTTCAAATTTAAGAAAATCTGCTTGAATCTTTGCAAACTATGAAAATCTGTTATAATCGATAAAAATTCATGAAAATCTGTTATAATCGATAAAAATCCATGAAAATCTGTTATAATTTATAAAAATCCATGAAAATTTGCTAAAATCTTTACAAACCATGGACAATCTGCTGAAATCTTTACAAACCATGACAATCTGCTGAAATCTTTACAAACCATGACAATCTGCTGAAATCTTTACAAAATACGAAAATCTGTGAAAAACCGTAAAAATTCATGATTATCTGCTAAAATCTATAAAAATCCATGGAAATCTGTTAAAATTTATAAAAATCCATGGAAATCTGCTAAAATTTATAAAAACCAGCTGGGATCTTTATAAATTCATAAAAATTTGCTGAAATCCTTAGAAATTTATGCAAATCTGCTAAAATCCATCAAATATGCTGAAAGTTTCGAAATCTGTCTAATTTACACGCAAATCTGGTGACATCGTTGCAAATTCATGAAACTCCGTACAAACTTATAAGAATCCACGCAAATCTGTTAAAATCTTTGCAAACCTGTTAAAATCTGTGCAAACCTGTTAAAATTTATGCAAAACTTAAAAATCCATGAAAACCGGTTGCAATTCATACAAATTGTTAAAATCTAAACAAATTTGTGCACATCTGTTAAAATTAATGCAAATCTGTTAAAATGTAGGCAAATCTGTTAAAATTTAGGCAAATCTGTTAAAATGTAGGCAAATCTGTTAAAATGTAGGAAATCTATTAAAATTTATGAAAATCTGTTAAAATCTATTCAAATCTGTTAAAATCTATGCAAATCTGTTAAAATCTATTCAAATCTGTTAAAATCTATGCAAATCTGTTAAAATCTATGCAAATCTGTTAAAATCTATACAAATCTATTCAAATCTGTTAAAATCTATACAAATTTATTTAAATCTGTTAAAATCTATACAAATCTATTCAAATCTGTTAAAATCTATACAAATCTATTCAAATCTGTTAAAATCTATACAAATCTATTCAAATCTGTTAAAATCTA
>JAQFXT010002268.1:0-12874 GCA_034683725.1 Strigamia crassipes
GATGAAACAGGAAGTGAGGAGCAGCTTGTTACGTCACTTTCCCTCAATGATTCCTCTAACTCATTTAGCATGGGCGCTATTATGAGTGCGGAGTCCATCTAATATATGTCTATGATATACCCCAGGTCGCCACCGTCACGTGTGAAAAATTAGGCCTGTTACATTCGAATTCGAATTGGCGGTAAATTTTCCATGATCGTGTACGTGACGCACACGAAACGTTTTCTGAATGAATAATTGCGGCTTGAAAAATGTCTACACTGTCAAAACTTTACAAACTCGTAACTCATTAATAAGTTGATGAATAAAGGTGAAAATAGCTGCGTTGACTTACACATTCCACAAAGAATTAGCTGTCAAAATTTCGTAAAAATCGATCTAAGCATTGTTGAGTTGTTGCTGCTACAGACAAACACACACTCTGCTTTAGGGTTCAGGCTATGCATTAATCGCCCGGTCCGTAGAATCGCCTAAGCTCAAAT
Source organism: Strigamia crassipes (assembly GCA_034683725.1). Classification (NCBI taxonomy): domain Eukaryota; kingdom Metazoa; phylum Arthropoda; class Chilopoda; order Geophilomorpha; family Linotaeniidae; genus Strigamia; species Strigamia crassipes. Next base: position 483 of record JAQFXT010002268.1, read on the forward strand.
AGGTGTCTGGTGAATCGGAACCCCAAAATAAATAATTGGAGCTTTACGGTATTTAACTTTGGCCAACCAATTAGTCAAACCCAGTAAATAACCATCATATTCTTATTCGTTGTCCATAAAAGAAATTTTTTGTTCAAGAAACGTGTTTCAAATTTATTTGCTTAATAGATGGTACAACATTGAATTATTAAATTACAATTTCAACCAAATTAAGTTTTAAAAGTTAAAGACAAAGTGTAAAAGTTTAATAATAATAAAAAAAATACACTCAAACATAGAGAAAAGTAATCCTAATGTTCATTTCGGTGGAAGACTCGAAACTATTCCAAAACATAGTAATTTGTCATGAAATAATAATTCAATTTTTTAAATCTTTGGTTCAATTTTAAAGATTTATTACAATTTAAAATAACAAAATAAAAACTGTGCAAAACTGTATCTGCTATGTTTATTTTTAAATTTGAGCCATTCACAAATACTGCGCACTCTTTGGTGAAAAAAATAACCCATGTGGCAAGACAAAAGTTACACTTTTAAGACTAGTAGAAACCAGACAACTCTAAACCATAAAATCAACCGCACCAATTAAATTAACTCGAATACTATTAATACAATAAAAAACAACAGCTGCCAATCAAGTAACAGGTTCTGTCCAATTTAAAGTAAAACAAGTCTTTTTCTAGTCATTTAACTCCAAAAATTGAAACAAAAGTTATTGTATACATTTTATAATACATTAATTATTTAAAATCATTCAATATCTTATAACATATAAAACAATTTGAGAGAAAGAAACTATAAACTAAAATAATATCCTTGAGAAAAATGCTTAAAATGGACGATGAGGTATTAAATAAATATCAATGATAATGCACACAATCTTTACAAAATAAAATAAAGATATATTTTATTGAACTGTCATTATCATTCAATTTCTAATCAAGTTCAAATCCAAAAAAAAAATAAAAAATATTAGAAAAGAGTGTTTGTCATAACAATATAATCAAGAAAACAATATGTAGTAAAAGTCTAAATCAAATTTTGTCATTTTACTGTGCTTATTAAAAATTCTTTTAAATCTAAAATGGACGTTTCTTGTTTCTTTACTTCAAATTTTTTCTTTTAAATTATGAAATGAAATTGTATGTATTTCCAGATACAATTACTACTCTAAGCAAATAATTAGAAAATCAGAAATAAGTAAAACAAAAAAAAAAAAACCAGCAAAATATTGTTGCAATTCAATGTAACTAGTTTTTTTTAAAAAAAGGTTTTGAATTTAATTTTGGGATGAATTAAATAAACTCAAATGGGTAGGCAGCATGCATCAATTGATGAGTGAGCAAAAAGAGATTCAAATAGCATTTAAATTAGCTACACATTTTTTGTCAGTATAACTTACTACAGGATTACAAGTTGGTTACAATAAACATCACTTTTTGTCAAATATAATACAAAAGCATTAATGAGTATAACTTCAAAAAAAATTTATTTGAAAAAATTCTAACTGGTACACCAAAAGATCGAACGACAACTTAACTCATTCACACCACACCGGGGTAAGTTATCAATGACGCGTGATAATACAGACATACCGAGCACTCGTGTAAGCCCCGACACTTCTAGAGGCCCCGCGTTAAACCGTTCACAAATAAAAAGAATATATAATAAAATAAAATTTTGGAAAAGTGATACCCATTTGCTGCCGGTGCCGAGTGCCGAGGCTCCAAATCCAATGATGTACCGCTGTAAGATATCACTTCAAATTCAGACATATACGGCAAACAAAAAAAACTCTCTTCCTAAAACTCGATACAGTTGTAAAACTCAAAACCAATCATAAAATCAAAATAAGGTACAAATTATTATATGATATGCATTATGAATTCATAAAAAATAAAAATCTTCTTTAAGAACTGCGAGTTTTAGGAAAATTTAAACAAAGATCAAATTTTGATAAATAGAATTTCACAAAGGTAGGCAAAGATATGTATTTGAAATTTTATATATTGGACATAGCGTTGTACAGAAAGGTATAGAAAGATGACTACCACAAAACTTTTCCATCTAAATAAATTATGGTTTATATAACATTGCACATTTGAGTTGTCATCTTATGCATTTTACAGTCAACAAATTCAAAGAGATTCAAGTTAAAAATAAAAATAAAAATAAAAATAAAAATAAAAATAAAAATAAAAACAAAAATAAAAATAAAAACAAAAACAAATCTATCTCACGCACAAAGTAAACACAAATAATATTAAAACTCACTTTGTGTAAACCTCAGCTGCCTTTCAGAAATTTTGCTCTAAATTTGCAAATTCATTCCTTAAAATCTTATACGTACTAAAAAATGTTAATCTCGTGAAAATTGGGATAAATACTGAAAAAAATGGTTCACATACGCAATAGCTAATACAAAAAAAGCCTTTTTTAAATATATCTTTGTTTGTTTTTAAAAAATAAAAAAATTTAAAGAAAATGATGATATTTGGCGAGATGAGGTTTGGCATCTTAATTTTTTTTTTTTTTATAAATTAATTAATAATCAAAGAAAACTGTCTTACAAAGTCACTATCTCTTCCAAATCCAAGTCTTCTATTTTTTGGTCGTACTAATGCTGTCAATAATGTACCAACGTGTATCAATTGGAAGTTTCTTCAATATGGAGCGAAGCGGTTGTAGCTGCCCCGATATACTGCAGCCTAAAATACAAACGAGTAGTGAGTAATGTATTCATCTTACAAAGTGTTTTCGAAAAAGTCATCAAGAATCGTACTTTTTTTCTCAATTTTACTTTACAGAAATAAAACCAGCAGTTGCATTCCGAAACTGCCACGTTCTATGTTCTTTATCAAAACTGCCAGAAGTAAATGTTGTTGACAATATTAAGACACATACTGTATATGTTCGAATAGCCCACAAAATTAAAGATACCCAGTATTACAGACTCAGAATTCAACGCTACTAAATGAAAAATTTAAACCTTTATTACCCCGATTTGGAAAGTATGCCCCAAAAGGGAAATTTTACGCCAAAGTATTTGAATCCCTGCCTTAAAAATCGAATTTTACCTAGCTTAAAATTAACCTACGTGTAGGTACAATCAATGTTTCTGTTCCGTGATATTTGGTGTTGTTGTAAACGGCAAAAACAAAAAAACAAAACCCGATGTAAACCACTGTTTATAGAAACACCAAAAATGTCTCAAACAGTATTTTCATAATTTTGTAAAAGAGGCTACTGAAAACCAACAAAACAAAGCCAAATGAAAACAACATTGCCTCGTCAATATTCATTTCGTGGAACCAAAAAAGTTGTGACTAAGTTAAAGAAGCGTGTGAAACAAGAACAAAATATTAAATACGGTATAATTCCAAACAAAATACAAAATAGAAACTTGGGCTCATTTCATCCTGCACTACCGGACAATTCGAATTTTATGGGGCCCTACAAATTGGGGTAATACAGTAATTGATATTGTGAACTCGTTATTTTTAGTTGTTTTCAACTTGTGCGCATTCTCAGTTTGTTTGTCACTGTGTTTACCTCAAAAAGTAAGAATGGCTCAAATCACGCGAGCTAAATGAGATAAATGGGTTAAACCGTTGATTACGTTAGATCAAGTTTAAATTAGATCTTGAGAACACTTTAAAATTAAGGAAACTGCTCTGATATTAAGAGCTAGGACATTCACCGACCCAATACTCTATATGCAGGACTAGCCTGGCCGGTGGGATACGGGAAATTTGCCAGTGGCCAGTGGCCTGTGCTGGACTAGCCCAACAGGATTCTGGATGGCCCGTGCACAACTGAGCTGGTATGGCAGGAAACCGGCAATTTTCCAATACTCATTTTGTTCCCAATCCAACCCTGCCCATCTCTCCTTGTGCAATGATAATACCATCATTCAGTTTCAATGCTCGAAACATTACCTTTGTTCTCACAGCTTGAATATGATCTGGCGGGTCAGTGTTTTGCCAGCGTTTTTAGAACCTGGATTTTATCATTCTAGCGGTTTTTTTTGGATTATTTTGAATTTTAGCGTTTTTTTTTTTAGACTGTTTAGTTTCAGCGTTTTATTGCGCCAACGTTTTTAATGCCGGATTTAATTAATTTTAGCATTTTTATTAAATCTATTATTTATTTTTAATAAGATAAATTACACCAAACATTTGTTTTATTCGTAGCGTTTTTATTTTCAGCGTTTTTAATTTAATATAACGTTATAACATTAATTTTTTTTTTAGCGTTTTTTAATTTAATTTAACTTAATTTAATTTAACATTATATTTTTCAGCATTTTTTTAAATTTAGAGTTTTAATTGTTATCACTTTTTAATTTACAGATTTGAAATTTTGAGCATTTCACAGTCAGCATTTGGCTTTAATTGGTTTTATGCAAACTTGTCATTATGTGTAACTTAAAACATTTTATGGATGACAGTCGCAACCTGCAAACGAGACAAGCAAATTGGCGTGACATTATCCTTAAAAAAATTGTCTTTACACGTGCAACGCTGGAACGAAAAACGCTATTTAACTTAGTTAATTAATTAATTAATTAACTATTTTAAAATAAAAACTCAAGAAATAAAAACGCTATTTAATTTAACTGTGTAATAAGTGTTTAAAAATAAAAACGCTAGAAATAAAAAAGCCTATAATTTAATTGCAACTTTAATTGAAATTCTGAATTAAAAATGCTGAATAAAAAAAATGCTGAAAATAAAAACGCCCAAAACAAAAAACGCTAAAAAAAAAAGGTTGTAACATAAAACGCTGAAAACGAGGCAAGTTCTCTATAAAATTAATAATTATTAAAAACACTACACATATTAAATGCTGAATTTTAAAGAATATACATAAAAAAACGCTGGCATTAAAAAAGCCAGAATTACAAAACGCTGGCAAGTTACTGCACCGATCTGGCATACAGTAAATAAGTGTTTGGCATTGCTCAAGACCGATGTCTGCCCAAAAAACTTTCAAATACTGAATCAGTTGAACTTGCAGGTTTTCTGCCTAAAAGTGGTTTTTCTAACGTTAGAAGACGTAATTAGGACATAACACCTAACATTACGTCGTGACGACACTCAAACAAAACGTCGTCATGACGTAAATGCGAACGTTTACACGACGAAATATTATGTGGAATTCGACGTTCTTAATTAAAGTCGCCCTCGAATAAAAGCCGCCCTCGATAAAAGGTCGTGGCAAAAAATTGCATTTGCAAATATAAACCGCGGCCTTTAATCGAAGAAATACAGTAGTATATGTTTATGATATAGTATATGTTTACGGTATAGGATATGTCTATGGTACAGTACATGCATACCGTATAGCATATGCTTACGGGATAGTATATGCTGACGGTATTCATCTTGAAATACATTAATTGGGCAAATCTAAAAATAATGTAAAATCTACTTTTGAACCATAAGGATATTGGTAAAGTTGTTGAAATTGTTGAAATTGTTGAAATTGTTGAAATTGTTGAAGCAACTACTTAATTTCTGGTTCAGGTTTTAAATCTTTATATTGCATAATTTAAAATACGTGCGGCACAGACATCTGTTTCCATTCAAGTTGATTAACTCACCCCATATCCTGCAACAGGTCCGATCCCGTGTCCAAGGTATGGATCAGCATATTCTCGACCATACCTAAGTAGGTATGCGGACAGGTCAGTCTTTGTAGTAGCAGGGTTTGGAACTAATACGGAACTTTAGTGGTGAATAAAAAGAAACAAACCAAACAAATTAACCAAAATGCTATGGTAGTAACTGTTGTGCAAAATAAGTTAAAAATTTAAACTGAAATTTAACTTGAAATAAAAAATAAATTAACAAATCAAATGTAATAAAAATAAACATAAAGACAAACTTAAAAAAAAGTTTTAAAAGCAAGCATCGGTTAATTAATCGTAATCAGCATGCGTGATAAGTGGATAAAATTAACAATGTATAAACATTAGAAATTTTGTGCTTTTTTTCTACGATTACATATTCGTGCAACCAAATGCTAAAATCAAGCAACCACCAAGTTCCAATTCGATTAAAAACTAAAGAGGACAAATTTCCTGGTCATAAATAAATGCAATTAAAAGTAACGCTAAAAGTAATGTTAAAAATTTAAAATTTGCTAACGACAAACATTTAACATTTTTTGAAACGACTGACTGCATTTACTTATTTGGACCGAGCACAATTTCATTAAAAAATATACGTAACATTTTTTAATCGCAAGCTCGACTCTATTTAATTTTATTTTCGTGACTTACCCCGCAACAGTTGCGTAAGAAGCGACGGGCTGAGCCGCAGCAGCCGCCGCTGTGTAGGCCCTCGCCGCAGCTGCTGTATAACCAGCAGCGGCAGCTGCATAACCAGCTTGAGGAGACACAAACTACAATGGAAATCAATTAAATAAAACTTGAGTACAAAAGTAAAAAATAAAACAAAACAAAACAAAACCATAACTAGTCGTTTAATTTTTTTTTTTTTCAAGCTTACCTGAAGTTGATACCTGTCAGCACCAGCGTGGGCTAAGAAGGGATCATAATACACACCCCTGAAATCACAGTTAAAATTTCCATCAAAAAACGTCTAATTCTTTTATCGAGATTGTTTAAAAAGTACGGGCAGAAGAATTCTTTACACGTGTGTGGAGCTACAAGCTGTAGAGTACGTAATAACGACTTTCACCGTTTTCTCATTATCTATTCCCTTTACACAAATTTTCACTTTAATCATAAAAGCAATAATAATAAAAAAAGTAACTGTAAACGTAATCGAGGAACCCGAAGGGACGACAGGGAAGGCGGGCAATATATCCAAACTATGTCCGCGGGACCCTTCTAGCACGCTTCTAGGATCGATTTCGTCGCTATTGGTCGTGGTTTCTACCTGGACCAGTGGCAAAATGACACTTTTTTACCGTTGGTCTCCGTTTCCACTCGAACTAATGACGAAAATTATATATTTTTGCCATTGTTAAAGTCGGTTCAACACGGTTTAACCCTCGCGCGGTATCAGGCTATGTGGATTTGCGGACAACCACTTTCGTGAATAGAAAAAGTTTTTTACTATTTATTTATTTTTGCTGAAAATTTATGACTTTGTTCGCGCGATAATAAACTAGATTTTCATTGAAATTGGAAGTCATTAGTTAATTATTTAATTAATTATTCCGTATTAAAATTTTCTGCCCCTTAAAACTCCGGCTTAATAATTAAGTTGGCTTCGCTGCCAACTCCCTCCACGTTCAATTCAAGATTGCTGACCTACTAACTGCGAGGGTGGGACGGTATACTCGCGAACCAAATTCGAATTAATGTAAATTAGAGCTCAACTGTTAGCTAACTATGGCAGGAAAAATTACGCCAGTTTTAGTTCCAGCTTTCTTTCAAATGTGCCAAACGTTTGCGAGATGACACAAAGGCCAACGATCGTGTTTGCGATGACCGGGCCAGTGTCACCGATTTAAATGAGATACCCCCTTTCGATATTAAATTAGGTGAGGGTAAGTCTCGAGTGACTGCCCAGGGAATGTCGATTTAATCGCTCGGGCGAATGGTGTCAAAATCCAGGTCAACTTGAAAAATATTTATTTTACGCCTGGATTCGATAAGAATTTAATTTCTGTTTCAAAGATAGACCTAGCAGAGTACCGCAATGTGTGTTTTCAAAGATAGTGTGGCTGATTTTGTACAAGAAGGGAAATTAGTCAATGGGTTGTATTGCCTGGTAGGCCAGAAATTTCCCCGAGCGTGGCTTCGGATGACATGCCAAAGCAGGTTCGTCACGCGCATAAGCTTGGCAAATCAACCAAAGCGAGACAGTTTTGCCTTAGTGGTGCGATAAGTACTCGAGCCCTTACTCTTTTGCATCTTGACGTATGGAGTACCTCAAAGAGAATTTACCACTAGCTTCGATAATGTTCCCCGGTGCTTCGACGACCAATGAGAACGGCGTAACAATACGGCCATCGTTCGTTCGACCAATCCCGAAGCGCGTACCAAATCCCCATTCGCTTTCGGATTGGTGGCCGTAGGTGGCTGCATTCACCATTTCGGAAATGCACGCTCATCCTTCGCGCCATCCGTTGTGGATTTTCACGACCAAAATACAAATTGCATTTTGATCCCATTCGAACTCATCGTGGTCGTTTCTTCGATTTTCTATCGGTAAATTCTCTCATAAAATACACCTCGCGCTTGAGTAATGGTCAAATTAGGTCAGCACTCATCTTTTTGTCAGATAAGATCACTCGTGCCCTAATTATTTGACAATTACTGGGCCCACTCGGTATATTACTACTGAAAATGTCCCTGGGAGATGCGAAGTACGGTTTGACCATTATTGACAATTACTCAAGGTTTATATGGGTTTATCCTTGGACAGCCAAATCTGATGAGAATTCATGGTTAGGACAGAAAGGTTTTGGTCCGAGAAGGTAGCCAAGATCCGCACTGAAAAAAGGATGGAATTATGCGGTTCCAAGTTTTTGGATAAGATCGGCATTCAGCACCGGAGAACTAATTTGTATTTGCCTCGGATGAATGTTTTGGCCTAACGTGCAATCTGTTTGATTCTTGACGCCGTTTACGCGATGCTAGCAGACAGCTAATTGCTTAACAATTTGTGAGTTGAGCTAGTCACGGCATACACGCGTATCAAGAATAGGACACTGCGTGCTTCTATCGATGGAGGCGTTCCCTACGCATGCTACTCTGTTTGTCATCTGCAGATTCCTGGGTCGGCGCGTTACGTACACCGCGCGAGTGGTGGCAGGGTTGAGCTAGACTAGCATTCTTGGTCAGATGTCCTTATTGGCTGTGCCATGCAAATCAAGGGATACGGCGTTTGGAATTCCAAGAAAGAGCGTGTGAGTCCAAGCATGTTTTCGTTGACGAAGAGACCGTGTGGGGTATGGATGGTCAGCAACAGAGGAAAAACAGGTCGGCAAAACAGTTTGACCGGGGAGATTACTTCGATGATAAAAAGGTGTCCAAAGAGTCCGCTGCCGAACCGGCTGACCCTCAAGAGGAGTTTCCTCCGTTGTTTCCCCCGGCTGTTGCGACTCAACCGCAGGTTCCGGCTACGCTACCATTGCCCGTTGATCCGTTTTCCCAGTGGGCAAAACGTGAGAAAACAAGGATTAGTGGTTGCAGTGCCAATCGGTCACTTAGGTCGCTTAGTCAGCACCCGATGGTACACGTTGCCACTGTTGGGACTATTTGGAGTGACCAACCCAACTCCAAATGTTTTAAGTCAGAGGATGCTGGGATCAAGTATCTTAGCAAGTATCTTAGCTGGTTACAATTATACCTTAAAGCACTAACCAAGACTGGACATTCCCACAAGTGACGCACTGAGCAGGTTACCATTACCAGTGGTCAAGATCACCGAGCTGTGGGAACAAGAACTGGAAAAGAACCAACGTGTACGCTTCACAGAGGAAGATTAGACTATTACGCACGATCGGGTGAAATTGGCCGCGCTGTTAGACAACGACCCGCATCGTGCGTGGCAAGGTTGGCCGGATAAAGTTAAGGCGTCACTACGACCGTTTAAGTCACAAAAGGCAAAATTGTCGATGCACCGTAATGCTTCGTTACGACAACACCGAGTTATAATCCCGCCAGGATTACTCACAAAGGTCGTCACGGTGTAGTGATGATGAAGAATAAAACTGCCATCACTCGGGGTTGTTTGCAATGTTAATACTTCAACCGTATTACAAGAATACAATTGCGATAAACTCGCGTAATTTAAATGTGGAAATTGCCTATGTTCCTTAATTTCGTTCGGCAGTAAACTCAAACTTTGCCAGTTTTTGTCGTATTTCAACTTTGGATTAAAACACTTCATTCCCGGAGTTTGGAATGGATAGCCTACGGACGTAGCTCTTCTTGCTCTTGACTCAAACTTGGAATGATTCTAACCTGACACCCAAGCGTTGAAAATAAAATCCTCTATTTTGATGCACAAAACTCAAACCTTAGCTCGCATTGATTTTTCTTCCAGTTTAACAGACTGCTGCAAAAGTGTGTCAGATGCGAGCATTAGTGGATCAAATTTTTTTTAGTCAACTGAGCTAACAGTTCCTGAAAAGAAATTGATCGTAACTCGCGTAAACGATGGATTAGAATATCGTCAAATTGCAAAACTAACTAGTTTTAATGTAAACACTATTCGAAGCATTATTTCAAAGTACGGAAAATGTATTAAAAAACTAGCGTTTGCGTCCAACAATGAAACGAGAAGAAGGTACGTTTTTTTTTACACATTTTGTCCGGTGAAGCGTGTGCGTAGAATTTCTTATATATATTAGGTTCAATTATGGTTCGAGGATGTACGTCTTAAAATAGTGTAGAAAACATCCGCGTAATACCAGAAATCATGACCAAAGAAGATGGCGGAGAAATTCTCGCGAGCAATCTGCTGGCATCATAAAAAAGCTGAAATTACCGAGAAAATTTGTCTTTCAACGAGACAACGATTCAAAACATACTGCTGGAATAATAAAAGCTTGGTTTATGGATAAGAAAATTGATGGCTGAAATAAGTTCCGATTTTACCTTAAACCTCGTTCAATCAATGCCAAGAAGAATTGCCGTTGTAATTGCAGTAAAAGAAGGCTCAACGAAGTATTAAAATTGGTGGTTGAATAATTTTTTAATCCAGAATTCTGTCTCCAATTTGAAAAATCTCATTTACTTTTTACCGGATTAAGATATAATTATAATTTTTTTTTTATTGTAGCTATATAGATAAAAGTGCTATCAATTTGTAAAATTTTGTTTCCGTTCATTAAACTGTTTTTGCGATGGGGCGAATCATTTTTTTTTACATACTGCAGACTATAAAAGTTGACTTTTTTATATTTCCACTTCGATTAATTTAAATTTTCTAAAGTGTGGACAATAAATTAATAATTTCTATCCGCGCATCTCAGCAGTTATCCGCGTACATTCGCAGAACCTGGCGACTCTGCACAACCCCGCAAGCATCCGCATCCGCATCCGCATATGCGATTATAACAAATGATTGCGCTCCGTACATTGTGCACAAAACCTATCAAATATGCGCGGAGGTTTGCAGCCCATTCCATCAGATTTTACGCTACAGAGCCCGTATAACCCCGCGGACTATTACCAAAGGAGAATGTACTTTTGAACCAATTAGAAAAACGCGACAGAATGTAACATTAGTGAAAAAGTGATAAAAAATTGAGAATTTTATAGCACTCACCAAACTATGCGTGGACGACAATGTGTGAAGATGGTTAAGACAAAAAGTGGGGTGGTTACAGGAAACAGCCTAAGTCCACTCGATGCAGAACCTATGGCTAGAAGAATATCTTCGAGTTGCACATGGGCCTCGTTTTGCGCGCGAGGCTACAATTTTCCTTGAAAATAGCACGAGGGCCTCTAATTCCAGGCGGAAAAAACAAAATTCGGTAACAAAATTGCATTTTTGCGACGTTTTCAATGTTGGTTAGACCATTTCTCTATTGTTTGCATCAAAAACGTGTTCAAAACTTTGCAAAAACATCGAAATAACGATACAAAAAACTTGGGGCTGATGTCAAAGTCAACAAAAAAATAAATAAATAAATAAATAAAAAAACGAATTTAAATAACTCGCAGTCCGCTATTTATGCGCGGGGGAAATCAAAATTAGGCGATTAGCGCACCGTAAGCATATTGGGACTTTATGTAGATGACATGGTCATAAAAGCGGATCAAAATGCTCTTGACCAGTTCATGAGCACATTAGAATAGTGAGTAAAAAATGAATCGGGCATTAAAGATCTTAACACCGCAACAAAGATTGTTCGTAACAGATTACGGCGTAAGAAATTTGCCACAAAAAAGCTGCCCAACCAGTATGGAACAGAGAGAGTAGTGCATCGGGGGTCGGACTGGTCAGAAGCTCAAATAATAATAAATAAGCCTAATTTCATTAAGAGAAGAATTTTAGAATCTGTCTATATTGAAAACTCTGAAAAAAAGAATAAGAAGTGAATAGCAATATTGGACCGAGTGATCAACTCCGGCGCAACATTGCCACTAAAAAAACATGCAACGAGGAATTTAAACTTTCTTTATAGCGTAACTACTGTTATTTAATTTAAAAAAAAATTTATAAAACACGATTAAAGAATACGCAAATGTGTGGTTCGAAACCCACTTTTTCGAATCATACATTTTGCACATTCTTTAATCGTAACAATTCTGGCGCCAAAAATTCCTTCACCCTGATTTTTCAAGTTGTCGCACTACGAACAAAATGATTCCGCCCGTGCGTCTGTCTGTCTGTCTGTCTGTCTGTCTGTCTGTCTGTCTGTCTGTATCTTTTAAGTTGTTTGCGCTCCAAAACATT
>JAQFXT010002269.1:5000-12866 GCA_034683725.1 Strigamia crassipes
ACGGAGGGAGTTTGATTACGAGTTTCTCTTTTTCGCTTCAACAGCGTTTCTCGTGTCCACGATTAATTTTTTTCACATTGTAGACTAGAGTCCGCAAAGTGGGGTAATGTGTTCCGTGTCAAAACGAGGTCCCACTGGTGTCGTATTAAGGGAACTGACAGGTAATTTTTTTCGACTGCTGTGTGATATCTCCATTTTTTATTTAGGTGGGGGAAAAAAAATGAGGAGTTGGGGAAAATATTGTTTTAAACGTGGATTTATTTTTCTTAAATGTTAACTTATTTAGGGAACGGTCTAGAGGTTTCTTCTGTACGTTTATTATTCATAAAGTTTGTAAGTTACTGCATGCTGGTGGGGTATTTGAGCAGGAAGAACTTTGAGTTTGGTAAATGAATTAAAACTTTAAATGGCTCGGTTAGACGAAAGCTTGGTTCACACTAGGTGCAGTCAAATTGACAAAGCGAATACCCTATTTCTTCGATAAAAAGCCGCGGCTTGGCTCCGGCTACTATACGAAGCAGTACCTGTTTTTCAGTCTTATCATTCATTCTATGCTCATTTTGAGATTCAAAACATACATAGAACAAACGTTACAGCTGTGAAATGAACGTGGAATGTTTCTTCCAAGTTCATTTTCGTTTTTTAGCTGCGGCTACTATTCGAGGGCGGCTTTTAATCGATGAAATACGCTACTTAAAGTTTTACTAAATGGATAAAAATAAGTTTGTCCATTTGCGGTATGTAAATTTGCGGTATATCCACGCGCCCATAAATGACTTATTATTTGTTGAAAGTAATACCAAGCTTGACCACTAGGATTGCTCTATCGTAGCCCACTAGGATTTATATTACATAGTTTGCGGGTTTGACCTATCGTTCGGTTTATCCGTAGACCTGTACCAGTCCAATTTTACTAGTCCACTGGACTACACCTATTTTTGATGCATAAAATTTTTTTTTGGTTGTTTTTTACACATTGCCACCAAAGAATCGTCCAAGGTTTTACATCCAAAACGTGTAGAGAATTTTAATTTTACCACAAAAAATGTTGCCGACCACGTGGTTGCCTCTTGGGAAATAAGCCTACTTCTGGTCTGGTGTCCACTGGCCAAGATTCATCAAGAACCAGATCCAAAAAGACAGCGAGGCGTCCCAGATCGATCGCGGTTGCAAATTCCTCGTTTCTGACTCGTTGGGCCGGTCAAGCTCACGCATAGTAACCAGTCACGAAATTCACGGATCTGATGCTATTAACTCGCACGAATCTAGTACTAGTTTTTAAAAAATATCATTGGACAAGCCTATAGTTAACAACATTTATTGCCTATTAATATAATTAATATTTTACAGCATAACTGTGTAAAATATGCAATTTTCAATGCTGCCATTTTGAATTCTTTGCTTTATTCCAAAGCAGAACACATGTTACTGTTTATTTCATTGTTTTCCCTTGCAAATCGTATCAATTTACAATAATAAAGTTGTGGCATTGTTTTGAATTAGTTAAAACACACATAGTATCTATATTTGTCACGTGACTTGTAGAAGGTTAGTCGAAATTTATAATTGTTACACTAATTATACTGGAAAAATGCCTGCCACAAAAGAGCTAGGTCATTGTAGGAGGGAAATAGGCGGTAAGATAGCAGAGTTTAAAGTCATTTAGAGTAAACAGTATATTAAACAACATATTTAAACTGTTTTTTTTTTTTGGTCTAATTTGAAAAATGTTGGTCAATTTAGTCTGTTTTGAGTCTCAGTGGGCATACACACAGCATTTAAACAACAAAACATGTTTTTCAGCAAGTTAAATGTGGCTTTACGAATGCGGCTAGTGATTGCACCAAGAAGCAAGTAAGAAAGTAACAGTACCCAATCAACTAAATGACAAACGAGTCAAGCAGACACACAATCAATTCGCATGACATGACTGCAATACGCTGGGATTTAAAACAAAAATAAGAGTTAGAAATTATTTAATTAGTTTAGACATTTTTTATTTTATATAAAATAATTACACAAAAAATAGTTTGATAGAAATTACTTAAATTGTGATTGACTGGTTGCTGGTTGCTATTAGTGCAAACTGAAGGAAAATAAGTTTCCTTCTTGTGTTACTTTGTTTACTGTTTCTTCTGGCCATTGTGCGAAGCTAGCATATAGTTTTGTTAAACTCGTGATTTATTTGCATAAATAATTGTCAAAAAAGTTTGTGAAAAAGGTAAAAGAGTAGGCGTGGTAGTCGCCATAATTCATATTTAAATATTATTGAAGTACACACGCAAAACCAATTTTGAATAAATTGCACTGGTTAATTGTACAGTTAAGCTGAGGCTTGGAGGAAATAAAAATATCACAAATTGTTAAAAAGTATGCGGTGGAATGAAAATCAAAATTGGTGTGATTTAAGCTTTTGTTTATGCACGTTGGAATAAAATTTCTCAGCAATAATACTGTAGCTGCATTCAAAATTTAAAAGAAAAGTTATTTCAGTGTAAAATAAATCATCTCAAAGACAGCAAAGCTGGTGAGGCATGCCAAGTAAGCCAGCCTCCTCTGGAAAGCATTCAAATCAAACCAGGGCCAAGAAAGAATCCAATGAAGTCGCACCTTAGTCGGCATTTGTGCAGGCTTTTGGTATACTCTTGGTTTCTAGGTTTTGGACAATCTCCAAACTTGCCGCTAGTCGTCCACCAAATTCAATCGAATTGCTGCCAGAGTTGTAACCGCTCTCGCTTAAAATATCGCGCTACTGGAGCGCCGCTACTGCAACGCTACTTTTTTTTTGTTTTCGAAAAGAGCGATAATATAGCGGTGCTATTTTTCTGCGGGGAGTAGCGCAACTTTTCTGGTGGAAATATTGCTACTTTTCCCGTTTTTCGGAACTACCGGAAGTAGTTCCAATAAGCAGAAAAAGTATGTGCGCAACACGTGCACAAGCTGCAAAATTTTGGATCGTCACGTCTAGTAATGATTTTTTAAATTGATTTTTTTTTTAAATACATTTTTTATGACATTTTGCCATGTTTTTCGTGACATTTTGCCACATTTTTTGTGACATTTTGCCATATTTTTTGTCACATTTTGCCACATTTTTCGTGACATTTTGCCATATTTTTTGTCACATTTTGCCACATTTTTCGTGACATTTGCCACATTTTTCGTGACATTTTGCCACATTTTTCGTGACATTTTGCCACATTTTTCGTCACATTTTGCCACATTTTTCGTCACATTTTGCCACATTTTTCGTCACATTTTGCCACATTTTTCGTGACATTTTGCCACATTTTTCGTGACATTTTGCCACATTATTCGCGACATTTTGCCACATTTTTCGCGACATTTTGCCATTTTAAGAAAGTAGCGCAAAAGTAGCGCGAGCGAGAGCGGAATTGAACTACTTTAGTTTAAAAAAGTAGCGGTAGCACGAGTAGCGAAATTTTTTTCTCTCGCAAATAGCCATAGCAGTAGCCGACTACTTTTTTTTTAGTAGAGTAACAACCCTGACTTCTGCTTACCTTGATCTAACTTGAAAAATGGCGGCTGATTTAGTCCGTTTTCAGTGGGCATGAACAACATAGACAACATAACATGTTTAAAGGATAGTTTACATCTGCGATTAGGTCGCAGTTTTGCCGTATGAATGAGCATGGGGGTTGCGAAATAAATGTATGCAAAATAAATGTTGAAGTTTCCAAAAAAGGAAATATGGGTTTTGTATTTGCATTGTGTTGTTTATGTTGATTTTGCATTTTTGTTGTTTGTATTGATTTTGATATTTTCTTGTGTTGGGGAAAGGAAAATATTTTGGGGTCATGTTCTGGCGATTGAAATATTAGGGGAGACAGACTTGGTTTTTGTGAGACAAGGGAAAGTGAGGTGCAGTGTTGAGTGACCTTACCTCACATCTGTTATAACATGCCTGACATTGGTTGGGGGATGTTAATATGTAAATTCCTTCTTTTGTATTCTTCTGAGCGATTCGTGCGAGTAGTTTTGTGGACCCCAGTAATAAAATGTTTAGTCAAGTTCTGTGTGTCTAGTTTTTTGCTCTCATCAAATAGTTTAAAACCATTTATCGAACTTTTACATTTAAATTTGCATAATCGACGTATAATCGCTAGCTTTTTTTTCTCCAAACAATCCCACAATCAAAGATATGACGTCATTGAATCCTATCTGCAGCAATATCCACATTTAACTGCACGTTAAGCATTACTTTCTAAATGTGCATTTTTTGTTCAGAAATGCACTTTTGCAATTTATCTTTGAAAAAAAAATTGCAATTTTGTACTTAATACACAATAACGTGCAGTTTTTGTCTAGAATTGCAATTTTGCATCTGAATTTGTAGTTTATCCTTGAGAAAAATTGCATTTTTGCACTTAATACCACAATAATTGACTTTTAGGACGCATAAAACAAAGTGTATATCTGAATAACAACAAATTTGCGGGTGACCTGTTATATTCTGCTTCGACTATGAGTACGCGGTCGTTAAATTAATTTATTTGATCAGTGTGCGCGTTTGTGATTGCAGGTCATGAATAATTCGTGACGAGTTGAGATTTCAGTTGGATCGGGTTGCATCGAGAGCATTGCAACGTAATTGAATGTTATAGTCAGTGCAGAAACGATTTAAAGACTCCTTTTGATATTGGTCATTTCAATCTGGTTTTTATTGTCCATTTGCAGTGATGTGCGATTTATTTATCGCTTTTTGTGTTTGCTTGATATTTATGGGGTGTGGCGGGACCTCGATAATCACCAAATGCTGATGAGTGACTTTTTAGCTTTTATTTATTTATTTTCTCGTGTTGCGTTTTGCCAGATGATAAATAAGTGATTAATTAGTAATCGTGATGGGCGACTGCATATTTTAGCCTCGAATTTATTTACTCGTATTAATAATGGCGTGCGAGATGAGGTCAGGGGCTGCGTTTGTTGTTCAGTCGACTATTGGAAAATGATTATCGTGAATTTTGACGATTAGTGGCAGCCAGGATGCGATTAAAAATTAAAAATGACAAACAATTACGAGCGAAATGATAATTTATATCGTGCGCTTAGTTTAACGTTAAATATTAATAATTGTTTGTAAGTTTTAGGGAAATTGCTCGGCACATGCACACGACTCGGAGAAAAGTGTTTTGTAAACATTTTGTCTTTCGTCGTTTTCTGGAATTTGGGGCATAACATTTTAAATTTTGAATGAGGCGAAGTAATTGTTTCAATTAATGGTGCGTGGAATTTCGGTTGTTACGCCGATAAAGAGGCGGTTGGCGACATAGCTGTAAATATTGCTTTCGATTGATAAGTCGGAGATTATAAATAGCGCAATCAATTTACGAGTTCTGCACGATTGTATTGCGACTTTATTGCCGTGCACTTAAATGTCCAACGAATGTTTTTATTCTTCTAAAATTGCATTTACACTAATTAATTGCGCGTTTTTGGTAGTTAAAACACATGGAGAGCATTGTTTTCGCTTGTAAGGGGTGGATTTAGGCCAAGGTGCAATAGGTGCGTACCTAGCGTTTCCGATTTTTAGGGGTTCTCAAAATTCCAAAATAAAAAATCTCAATAATAATTTTAAAGGGACAGTTTGGCTGTTACATGTTCGATAGGTAAAATACGCATTAATTGTTAGAAATTACATTTGTCATACTTTTTTTAAAATTCTGTTTTAAATAAATTTAAAAGTATTTTATTGTTATGGGACTCATTTTTCCAGATCATAAATACATTTTGGGGCCCCCAAGTCGCACTGCACTAGAGGCCTAAAGTGGTGTCATGAGCACTAGCCTCCGATTTTCAGAGGCCCCAAATTCTTAAAAATCAAATTCTAAAATCTTTAACAAAACAATTGTAGAATTAGGGCATCTACAGGAGCCGATTTATAGGTTCTTGCAGTCGTAGGGACCCCTGAAGTACAAAAATAAAATTTTCTAAAATTTAATATTCAAATTAGGGCCGCAAAAAAGGTTGCAAGAAGAGCCCCCAGAACGTAAATCCATCTCTGGGGCCCCTGAAGTACAAAAATAAAATTTTCTAAAATTTAATATTAAAATTAGGGCCGCAAAAAAGGTTGCAAGAAGGGCCCCCAGAACGTAAATCCATCTCTGGGGCCCCTGAAGTACAAAAATAAAATTTTCTAAAATTTAATATTAAAATTAGGGCCGCAAAAAAGGTTGCAAGAAGGGCCCCCAGAACGTAAATCCATCTCTGGGGCCCCTAAATTTAAAAAAAAAAATTAAAAAAATGATATTCAAATTAGCGTCGCGAAGAAGGTTGCAAGAAAGGGCCCCCCGGACTGTAATTCCACCTTTGGAGCCTTTAAGTCGCACTGCGGGGCTCAAATGGTGTGCAACCGCCATTCCTTATAATTAATAGAAAAGTTGAATTGTTCGACTTAGTTGGTAGCTGCGTGAAAGATTAATAAATAAGTAATAAATAAATAAATAAAATAATGGGTGAAATAAGCCGCTTGGCGAATTGATCACGTTGATATCGAGTTTTGTGTAGACATAACTAAAAATAATTTGGTGACCTTGTGTGCAAGCGCCATAGAATTAATGAGCAAAGGCGCTGGAAACGTTTTAGAGTTTGATAAGTCACTCGGCGTAGGTTGGCTGATTCCCATTTTGCAGTTTGCCAGGCCGGATATTGCCGGATCTTAATGAAAAATGCAACTCCTTTCAAGTTATTGCATATCGTGTTATAAATCGACTCACGTTCTACCGAGTTTAAGGCACCTTCGAATTAATATTAAAAATTAAATTAAATAAAAAAGTGATGATGTTGATGACTGGAGACGTAGATTATTCAAAGTCCGGTAGCTGATTAGGCCTCAATCACTATCAAGTGGTGGAAGTGAAGGGTTCTCCGAGCACTGAAGTGCGTGACCAATCGATACGCTGGAATGGAGCAAGCTGAGAGCGAGCGAGCGGGTGTGTGTGTGTGTGGTGCAATCGTTGGTTGCGTCGTCACAGCTCAATGGATTTTACCTTCACGTCGTCTATGTGTTGATATCGAGCAGCCGCAGAAATTGACCTGAAAAACTGTTTGGTTGTTTGTTTGTTTTTGATGGTATTAGAGCGAGAAATTGCATAAATTATTATTTAAAAAAATAAAGAAAAATTTTTTTGTTTTGATTTTGATTCGTTTTTGGTTTGGGAATTATTAAATTGGGGTTTTGGGATTGATGGTGTTTGAAATTTGTAAATTGGTGGTTGTCATAGCAACCGAATGGTTCCTCCACTTTAGTCGGAGTGAAAACCTTTTTTCTCTCAATTTTCACTTGCTCGCTTCGTCTTTTGCAGATGGTCACATTACCATGTTAATGCGATCTCTGTGGTGCGACATTGCAGCTAGGGAGGATTTTCTGACTCTTTGTCACCTGAATCCACTTTATAGAGAGATTGTCATATTCACACTGCAGTGGTGATTCAAATAAAAATTGTTTAGGAGAAAAAATATCAAGAGACTTCGGGAGGAACTAGGAGCAGGGCTCGAATTGTACTGTGAAATCATAAAATAAGATGTTCCGGTTTGTGAAATCATTAAAAATGTTGTTGTGGTTCGTGAAAAACAGGAAAACACTACAGAAAAATGCACCAAAACGTCAAATTAACCGGAAAAAGTGCACAAAAACGCTAAAATAATCGGAAAAACTGCACAAAAACGCCAAAATATCCGGAAAAATTGCACAAAAACGCCAAATTAACCGGAAAAACTGCACAAAAACGCCAAAATAACCGGAAAAACTGCACAAAAACGCTAAAACAACCGGAAAAACTGCACAAAAACGCCAAAATAACCGGAAAAACTGCACAAAAACGCCAAAATAACCGGAAAAATTGC
>JAQFXT010002270.1:0-12860 GCA_034683725.1 Strigamia crassipes
TGATTTGTTTAAAAAATCAGTGATTTGTTTAAAAAATCAGTGATTTGTTTAAAAAATCAGTGATTTGTTTAAAAAATCAGTGATTTGTTTAAAAAATCAGTGATTCGGTTTAAGAAATCAGTGATTTGTTTAAAATATCAATGAGTTTTTGGTAAAAGGGCTCGGCTCAAATTACCACCTGGGTCCAATTTTGGTGTAAGAGTGAAAAAAAAAAGTATTACATTACATAAAATTCAATTTTTAGGTCGATAAACTATAGTTTTGTGCATAAAATTCTAGCTTTTGGTCCGAACTCCTTAAAAATTAATTTCTAATCATCCTAATTAATCTAATTAAACGCCTGGCTCAAATAATCATTTTGATCCAACTATCCACCTAAAGGCTCAAATCTCAGAAAAATATCAAATGTCCGAGCATTTACCCGAAGCCTTACGTTATACAGCTAAATAAACAAAAAATAACCCTTAAAAAAAAATCATTACACGTCCAATCAATGGCCGCCAAAATCAGTAGGCATGCCCACAAACTTTAGACAACAAAATAAGAAAAATCAATTTAAAAAAAATCGATTTTAACATTATTTCTTCACCAAAAAAAAAAAAAAAAAAAAAATCATTTAAAAAAAAATCAATATTATATAAAAACTGGGTCGTAAAACTAGATCAATGTTGAATATAATTTTGTCGATATGGCAGCAAAAGATGGATGTGCTTTAGAAATAGCACCAAAAAAAAAAAAAAAAAAAAATTCCTAAAAATCGATTAGTGTTTATTTTTATCATCGCAAGTTGAAATAATTTTCGCATCCTCGTTTTCAACAAACTTCGAAAATCCGATGTAATCGAAGCCCACACGACACCTCGCTTAACCCCTCCCTTTTGACGCGCCCAAATCAGCTTTCGATACCGCACGAAACTAAAGATCGAAATCAGCCAACAACAAACCAAAGCGTCCTCTAGCGGCAACTGACACTCGCCATCTAACAATTTATAACTCATTTAATCCAGTAGTCACGACGTTGATAAAGCGGACCCGCTATCGCCCGCTGGATTAAACCATCACAAAATTACAACGCTCCAAAAATACCGTCCAACTATTATTGCTATTGACCCACTCGCTGCCCCTTGTTATCCAAACCGAGACAATCACCTTGTAGTGATTCCAGTCCAGGGGTCACCCAATAACCCGGCTGCGTTGAGTGGCAGGCCCACCACGTCCAAATGATCAAACCTATCGGCAAATGGAATCAATTTGCTCGATTCTGAGAGTTGAAGTTCCATTTTGGATTTTGGATTTTAGGACGTGGGTGGAAACTGCGCGTGGGATTCCTGAATCTTTGGAATCTTATGAGATTCAAGAAGTTTCCAAAAATTCCCAGTAAATTACGATTCGTGGGATTTCTGGAAAAATTGTAAAATCTCGCGAGAACTTGTGAAATCTTAATGAGTCTCGCGAGAACTTTTAAAATCTTAATAAATCTCGCGAAAACTCGTGAAATCTTAATAAATCTCGCGAAAACTCGTGAAATCAAGACAGATTACGGTCAAATCCTGAGATTCCAAATTAGGATTTCAGTCAGGGGCCCACGAATCGGGTGTGAAATTATATTTGTTCGCAGTTTTTAATCCAAAAAAAAATTTTTGCTTTAGAAAAATGTTCAAAAAAAGATTTTTTTAAACTTTTATTTAGTGATCAGGGTCCTAAAAATGGGCTGGGGAAAGAGTTCCTAAACGCAAAACAATACACATTCCGGTAAAAAAAAATGAATTTTAAAAGTAGAAACATTTTTTTTACATTTAAGTACAAAAATGCATTTTAAATGTGAAAAAATGCATTTTAAATGTGAAAAAATGCATTTTAAATGTGAAAAAATGCATTTTAAATGTTAAAAAATGCATTTTAAATGTGAAAAAATGCATTATAAATGTGAAAAAATGCATTTTAAATGTGAAAAATGCATTATAAATGTGTAAAAATCCATTTTAAATGTGAGAAAATGCATTTTAAATGTAAAAAAATGCAATTTTAGTGTAAAAAGTGCAATTTTAGTGTAAAAAATGCAATTTTAGTGTAAAAAATGCATTTAATTTCATGCACCGGTGTACCAGGGGCCCTTTTACATCCAGGGGGAAGCAATGACCCCTAGCCCCACCCCACAATCTGGTCCTGGATGGCTGCACCTGGTATGTTAATGCCAAAATCACACCGCGTATCCCACTCGGTGCAGTTAATTTCCTAATTCCATTTGGTTAAGCAAAAACTTAAAGTTTGCTTAAATGGCCTAAAATGAAACGTTATCAAATGCAGATCGTACAAAGCACACGGCACGTTAAACCACGCGCATTATTATTGTTAGCCGTTATTATCATAACACAAATGGAAATATTAACCCGTTTTTAGCCTAAATATCACTTTTCTGCCAGATAATAAGCCGTATCAGCTACTTCTTCCATTCGCTACACTATTCTTTTCATCACGACATAATTTTTGTCGGCCAAAGAGCATGCGCAAATCGCGTCATAAAATTAAACCAAATAAATAACTCGACTCCTTGCATTAACAATGCAGAATCAAGTTCAATAATAATTTCAGAATAAAAAAAAATTACTTTTTTGACACTAAAAAAAAAAAAAAAAAAATAAGTGATAATTCTGTGGCGATATTAAATGAGTAGACAATTGATTCATGCAGTATGTAATGATGATGTTTCCATCCGGTGGTCACCGAATGAAGGGAGCTAGGTATTGGTGTAGAGGAGCCCATTTTCCTTTCTCTCGGCACAATGAGCCCCTCGAAAATTGCTGCCACAAGCCCTTCAACCTTGAATGAAAAGTTATTTTCTGTTAGGGGAATAGAGTAAAGCAGCTGCTGCCAGCATCAGACTCGGACCCACATAGAGGTAGAAATACCCTCTGTAAAAAAAAAAAAAAAAAAAAAGAAAAAAAAAACTTCACTAAAAACTGTTGTTTCCTTTATGTGCACCCTATATACTAAGGGATTTACTACTAAAGCCTCGTGATAGTGGGAAACACTATCCCAGCTTCGTATTGACTCCAAAAATGAAAAGCAAAAAAAGCAACTCGCTGCCCCTCTTAATAAAATCCATTACAACTGTCATTACAACAATAAATTTGGAAGTTTTTTTTATTGCTGTAGAGGAAGCTGTTTGATGGTAATTACCAATACGCAGTCGCGACTAATTGAAACTGTGGCTGGAATTTGAAAAGTCATCCGCACTAAACAGCATTTTTCAGCTTTGATCGAAAGCTCTCGATCTGACTTCCAAAATGGCTGCCGATTGCGGTTATAAACTGTCTAAAATATTCCAAAGCTTTTAACTAAAATTGCGCCGTCCAAGGCCTACCGGCGTACGGTAACAATATTACTTCCGATAATCGACGATCTACCGTAATTTTCTGTTCGTATAAGTTCCAGGATAACGTCGT
The DNA here is from genome assembly GCA_034683725.1 of Strigamia crassipes. Lineage (NCBI taxonomy): Eukaryota > Metazoa > Arthropoda > Chilopoda > Geophilomorpha > Linotaeniidae > Strigamia > Strigamia crassipes. Next base: position 3,446 of record JAQFXT010002270.1, read on the forward strand.
ATAATGTCATGCAATTTGATTATAATGAGCAAACTGGCCAAATGTCCTTGCAGCTGTACTAGGAAACCAACAGAAAACTAGACTTTTCCTTCAAGTTTTCAACAATTTAAATGCTGTTATTACCAACTAAAAAAAAATAAAAAAATAAAAAAAAACCTTGTGATTTCACGTACGTAACAATTGCATACATTTGACTCACTTAATTCCACCAATTATTCCCTCCCTTGCAATTCTAAAATTTAATTAAAATTTTATTTTTAATCCAAATCGAAATTTTTAATTTTTATTTTTATTTCTCCATCCACAATTTTTCATCGCAAATCCCATTCCGCACAATTTTCTAACCTCGGCTACATGATTTCAAGTAGCACAAAAGACGCATGATTCGCTTCACTGCCAAATCCACACAATGCTGTCAGCTGCACACATTTTATCTTTTAGTCACGCAAATGTTAAAAAATATTCCCCATCCTCGCTCCTGTGTGTGAAAACATAAAAACCCAAAACCTTTAACTACCAAATCATTAAAACCGGTCCATTCCAAAACCCACACAAATTACCCTAAACTAACCCAAAAAAAACAACACAGCACTCCACAATTAGTCACGGCTAAAGTATCCTGTCAACATAAACATCTCCCCCACCATCATTAACTCACCCCCCGCGTCTCGAAACCCCTCTTCGAGAAACCTGCCATAATTCAAACACCCCGTTTTTTCTTAAGGGACCTGGAAAAAAGGCGAAGTTGCCGCACAAATAAGTAATACCACCGCAAGAGGGCATCTGGGAGCTGTAGTAAAACCACCTTTCACCAATGGGTTTCTATTACAGACGCGCATGGGGAAAAAATTGACAATTTTTGCTCTATCCCAGAAGCGGATAAATAACAACCAACATCGTTTATTATAAGGAAATTATTATTTTTTTCTTAAAATTAGTGATGTTGATGAAACTGGAGTAAGAAATTTGAGCGTTTGGGCAATATGAGACAGTTGTAAACTGAAACAAAAGAATGGAAGTTGCTTTTCTCCAGAAATGCAGGCAGGCCCTTTCAAAGAGCGCAAAGTCCAGGGTTATTGAGTTAAAAACAAACTTTAAAGGGACGGTCTGGCTATTACGCGTTTGGTAGGTAAAATACCCATTAGTCGTTAGATATTACATTTGTAATACGGTTTTCTTAATTCCGTTTAAAAAAACAATTTAAAAGCATTTTATTGTTACGGGACTCTTTTTTCTTAAAACCATACGCCCGCGCGAACTATTTCTCTTTTTCCTGGAGTGTAGCCCGGGAAAAGAAACGGCAACTGCCGTTGTAGACAAGTTTCATTCTGTATACGTAGTGCTCTTCTAATTTGGGATGTTTCTCCCGTCTCAATGCGACGCCTAGTAGGCGCTACGACCGATAAACAATGACCATTCCAATCGCGTGACTGTCACAATTGTTTAAAATGCATTATTACAGTTTTTGTGCGTACTTAAATTTTTCCGTTATTTTAAAAAAAAAATTTAAAAAAAAAATTAAAATGAGCCGGACTGTCCCTTTAACGTATCAACAATACGTAATAATGGTCGGCCAATTCCGCGTATAAATTCTGGTTTTATACAAACAATGGATTTTGATGGTTGAGAAAAAACATGTGGTTTGCGCATTTCATTCATCTCTCGTACCGGTGGTTCCCAAACTTTTTCGGTTCGCGATGCATTTAATTGTTTTTCTTAGTATTTCCCACAGCCCTAAGAATAGCATAGCCAGTTATTAATTACATCGCTGACTGTATATTGTAAATACAGCGTACTCTGGACATAGAACATTCCCCGAAATTGGTCCCGTCCAGCGTGTACGCTGTCTGGTTCCGACAAATGCCACGCGTCCAGATGGGCGAGAGATGCAACTGAAAACTTCGAAATTCGGCGTAATGGGAATAAATTTCGCAAAATTTTGATACTCCGGACCATTCAGCGGACCAATTTAGTACGTTTTCAGTCACAATGGGCATGCGCGCAACATTTAAACAACAAAACAATATTTAACCGCAATTTTAAAGTGATTTTCCAAATGCAGCTACCGATTCTCGGTAAACCACACCCAAAATTGAAAAATTTCCATTTTAATCAAATTCCAACCATCCAATTCTTATTCCTTACACAATAAATACCATCACCTTTAACTAAATTGTTTGAATATAGTTTATTCATTAATTGCCTCAACTTAAAACAAAACACCAAAAAGAAAAAAAAAAAACATTGAATTTTTTGAAGAAAAGAAAAAATAAATCTTTTCAAGCTGTTTTCAACATGTGGTGCATTAAACTGTAAAACTTCTTTCCATTTTAGAAGCAAAGAAAGAAAAAAGAAAGAGAAAAAAAGAAAAAATTCTCCCGCCCATTCGATTTTTCCCTTTCACCTTTTCCTACCTTAAACACATTGAATTGCAGCGGAGGGAGAAGAGAGAAGGAGAAGGAGAAGGAGAGAGAGTGAGTGAGTCTTTTCCAAACCACCCTTTTCTTCTTAATAACAGCTAACAGCTTGAATTCTCACTCCCTCTTGTAGCCACGTCCAACCGGAGTCCAACCGGAGTTGGGGCTACCCCCCATCACACTCGAAAAGTGTTTTTGGAACTAGGAGGGAGGGGAACAATAGAAGAAACCTGAACTGCGTCAAAGAGATCTATCTCCACCTTATTGTATTTCTCCCCACAGACCGGCGCACCACTTCAATCATACATCGTCCGATCGAATCCTTCAATTTTTACTATTACCGCTCGGTTTAAAGCCAATTTCTTTTTTTTAATCTTCATTTTTGTCTCGGAATAACAATTTTGTCGTATAATTAGTAGGGCTTTAAATTCCAGACGGGCGAATAACCCGAATCCGAAAAAAATTCTCGAATCTCTCGAAATAATTTTAAAATTTGAAATCTGCGTCTAACGAAAAAGCAAATTTAAGAAATTCAAAAATGAAAACTTCGGTTGACCTCAGTTATTCGGTTTTTTTATTTTTTGTTTTCTAATTATTATAAAATTATTCTTTTTAATTTGTAAAGAAAAATAACAACCATATACTGACGCTCGTTAAAAAGATACAAATAATATTAACGGCCTTTTTAGGGTTAAAATTCGAAAGATTCGAAAGATTCGAAAGATTCAAATGATTCGAATAATTCGAATGACGAAAACAGCGGAAAGATTCCAGTTTTCGTACGTGTCCGGTATCTTGAAACCAAATTCATATTTTAAATTAATATTTAAAAAATAAATTAAATGTATTATTTTTCGTTTTAATAATTATTATTTATTTTCGTAACAAATTTCAAACTCATTAAACACATTTTGATCACGTGACCATTAAATAAGACACAATTTCTATTAGAAATCTTCGCAAAAAAATCTCTCGTATATACATATATGTGTACATATACATATATAAAGTGAAAATGAACGTTCTTCTCCACTAATTAGCACTTAAGCGACCGTTTTATCCCCTTTTTTTTTCCACCACTGAATTTCAGCGCCACCTTCAATTAAGCGGCAAAATAGTAATCTCGAGAGGGAGAGGGAGAGGGAGAGAAAGAAAACCATCGATTATTCGTAAAAATCAATTGCTGTATCATGTTCGAGTTTCATCAACCAGAAAACAATTTAAAATAATAAATAAATCGATAAATTGAATGGAAAAAAAAGCCTTCAAATTAACATGATAAATCGCGAAAACAATGCGATTTGAATGCCAATTGCGCCCGCCATTATGCAACAAGTGCAAAAGTTCAAAACCGCGACAAAAATTCCGTTTTAATTACAAAATTGCGAATTATCCATGCAAAAATCCTAAACCGAATGACAAATCCAACGTTTAAACTCTAATAAATCAAATACAACCATAGTTTAACTCACGAAAACTCGAAATTCCATCGAAACAATCATTTTGTCAAAAAGTTCCGAATCGACGGTGTGTCACCCATACGCATGCCGCGCACGACGCACCGACCGCCGCCGCGCCCGACCCAAAACCCCGGCAACAAGCAAAATCACAATACCTGTTGAAGTTACGATCCAAACGATCCCGAAAATCAACTTCATGTTGAAAACAACGAAACGAAACGAAAGTCTCGATGGGGTAGTCGAATAACACAATCAATGTTGAAATCGCGGTTCCTTATCCACTACAACATGCAGCCACGCCAACTGTCAAAAACTGCTACTGCTGCACTGCACCAACTTACACCAGCGGCTTCCACATCTACACTGAGTCATCGCCCTTGGTTGCATGCGCATATTACGGCAAGGGCGGGGCCTAGTCCCTGCTCGCTGCCAGTGCGAGCTATTCGTGCGAAGCCAGCCGGCCGCTCGTAAGTGACGTCATCCCCAATTATTTAGCATTCAGTCATCGCGCTTGGAGAAACTCACCCGCAAAATCAATTGTTAATGAGCGTGCTTCGTGCTCGCGTCGCCCCCGAAAAAATTGTTAAGCCCGTAATGGTTTGCGACCAGGATGCAATGCGCGCGACACTAGGGTTAGACGTTAGAGTGAATTATTTAGAATTTAAGAATTATTTTATGCAAAACAAAAGTTGGGTGTTTTGTAGGAAGGATTAAAATTGAATTATTTAGATCGAGTTGCAGTTTTGCGAAAGATTTTTAGCTTTTTTTGTGCGGGGTTATTAAAAATTTGGGTTGATGTGTTGGGAATAGACGGAAATGGAGGGTGATGTCGAAAACGAGGCCGAATAATTAAAGCACGAATTAATTATTATTTTTATGTGTGTATGATGGCACTAGTTTTAAAATTGAAATTGTGGAGAATAAATGTGTGAAAATGTAGAGATTTACTCCATTTTTTATTTAATACAAATCTAGAAAAACGGGTGTTGTAGTGTCGCACGGTTGATGCGGGGAAAGTGCCCCGTGCGAGGTGATAGCCAACCACGAACCACATTTTGAAATCTTGTTGAAATTTTCAAGATTTAAGGTAAATCCTTAAACCCTTAAAAAGAAAATTTATCAGGATTTCTGGCGGATTTCTTTGATCTTTTGATCGATTTTAGGGATTTACAGGATTTACAGATTTTTAAGATTTTATGGATTTACATATTTTAAAGATATCATGGATTTCATAGATTTTTTGATTTACAGGATTTACACATAATTCCATAAATTCTAGGATTTCCATAATTTCTAGAATTTCCATAATTTCTAGGATTTCCATAATTTCTAGGATTTCCATAATTTCTAGGATTTCCATAATTTCTAGAATTTCCATAATTTCTAAGATTTCCATAATTTCTAGAATTTTTATAATTTCTAAGATTTCCATAATTTCTAAAATTTCCAGGATATCATAGATTTCCAGGATTTCTAAAATCTCCAGGATTTCTAAAATCTCCAGGATTTCTAGGATTTTCAAGATTTCTAGGATCTCCAGGATTTCTAGGATTTCCAGGATTTCTAGGATTTCTAGAATTGCCAGGATTTCTAGGATTTCCAGGATTTTTAAGATTTCCAGGATTTCTAAGATCTCTAGGATTTCTAAGATTTCCAGGATTTTTCGCATTTCCAGGATTTCTAGGGTTTCCAGGATTTCTAAGATTTCCAGGAATTCTAGGATTTCCAGGATTTCTAGGATTTCCAGGATTTCCAGGATTTCTAGGATTTCTAGAATTTCTAGGGTTTCCAGGATTTCCAGAATTTCCAGGATTTCCAGAATTTCTAGGGTTTCCAGGATTTTCAGGATTTCCAGGATTTCCAGGATTTCTAGGGTTTCCAGGATTTCCAGGATTTCCAGGATTTCTAAGATTTCTAGGATTTGCAGGATTTTTAGGATTTCCAGAATTTCTAGGATTTGCAGAATTTCTAGGATTTCTAGGATTTACAGAATTTCTAGAATTTCCAGGATTTCCAGGATTTCTAGGATTTCTAGAATTTCTAGGGTTTCCAGGATTTCCAGAATTTCCAGGATTTCCAGAATTTCTAGGGTTTCCAGGATTTTCAGGATTTCCAGGATTTCCAGGATTTCTAGGGTTTCCAGGATTTCCAGGATTTCCAGGATTTCTAAGATTTCTAGGATTTGCAGGATTTTTAGGATTTCCAGAATTTCTAGGATTTGCAGAATTTCTAGGATTTCTAGGATTTACAGAATTTCTAGAATTTCCAGGATTTCTACATCTTAGCCTGTATAAGATTACCAGCATTGGTTATCCCCCCCCCCCCCGGCCCCTGAAACCCCAAACTTTACAACTGGGGCTTCAAAAGAGACTCGGAAAAGGGGCCCTCTCGTTTTAGCAGGTGATGGGCCCCAAGTAGCTGCGATTTCCAAAACAAAAACTAATTCCAAAAAAAATTAAATAGATTTTTTTTAATTGAGGCCCACAAATAGGACCGCAAGGCCCCCGCTTCTTTGTATTTATAAAAAAGAAATCAATAAAAAGTAGAATTCTAAAAAGTATTTTCAAATAAAGCCTGAAAAAAAAAATCCGCGAATGGGGCCCTTTCATTCTAACAGCAGAAGAGCCCCATTAACTGCGGGGCCCCAAAGTCCAAAACAAAAATTACTTCCAAAGAAAAACATTTTAAAAAAATAATTTGACATTTTTGCAATTAGGGCCCCAAAATGTACTGCAAGGGTCCTATTTCTGCCCCCAATTTATATTTACCAAAAACAAAAAAAAATCAATAAAAATTACATTTTACAATTTAAAAAAAAATAAAACATGTCAAAATGATTAGTTATGTTTAGGTTATACAAACAATATCTCGGCAACAAACAAAATTGAGATCCAATGCACTCAACAAATAAACGTCGCAACTCGTATTTTTGCCGCCACTTTCCCATGACAAAACACGTTAGTAGCAATTTCTGTCAATTACGAGCCCGTTGCAGCAACAGCAACGAGCAAACGGCAGAAAATTCCTCATTTGTCGTTCGCAGGAACAGTTCAAACACGCTAATCCAATCATCTCAACAACGTATTCAGGGTATCAACGACCAACCGAGGGCCCCACAGCAACATCTTTCCATTTCTTTTTCGTCGGCTCACAATGAACACAAAATACAACAAAACAAAAAAAAAAAAACTCAAAGATAACAAACAAACAAACAAAAAATGAAGTGTTTGTATTTCTTTAAAAAGGAAAATATATTTATTTTTTTTTGCTTTGCTTTTCATGCTGAAAAACTTTGATCAACGGTTCACGCAGCTTGAAGAATTTTCACGCTTTAAAGCAGCAGGTTTAAAAGCGGGTAAATTTAAGACGTCACGCATAAATTGTTAAAGGCCCTTTAAAGCACGTTCAGTAAATAAAGGTGCTTTACTCACTCCCAACCTTTCTGCCTTCTGTTACCGCATGCGAGTATACTAAAGAGCACTGCCAGCTGTTGATTTTACGGGGCCTCGGCAAGAAGTTATTAGCGGGGCCCCAAAATCATACACTCTTATTAAACTTAATTTTTACGGACATTACATAATTTTCAAATTTAAGCACGACAAAGAATTTGATTAAAAACTGATTCGGACAAAAGTTGTTCGTTTTCTAGAGGTAGATGTTTTGAAGGTCATTTCAGGGTCAACTCCATTTATTTCATTGGGGACCCCATTTTTTTTTAGATTCTTAATCTACATATAAAAATAAAGTAAATTTGTTTTAGACTTTTTTGATTTGACCATTATTTCCAAGGATAGTTAGCAACAGCGAGGCACGTCCAAGCGCGGGGTCTTAAGTCTAAAGGCCCAAAAAACCAACGTCGGAACCAGCCCACTGCCCAAGTAGCACAAATACGTAGATTCTACGTAGATTCTACGTAGACATTCTATCTATCTACATAGAATTTTGAAAGCCTCTAGCTAGAGGCGATATAGTGTCTACATAGAATGACCATAGCACCGTCGCGATTTCTATGTAGCAGCTATATAGAGGTCTATATAGCCTAAATATAGATTCTACATAGATTCTATGTAGATCATAGTGTCTACATAGAATGACCATAGCATGGTCGCAATTTCTGTGTAGCAGCTACATAGAGGTCTATATAGCCTAAATATAGATTCTGCATAGATTCCATATAGATCTGTATGATCTACATAGAATCTATGTAGAATTTGCACAAGGAAAAAATAAATAACACATCTATTCCATTCTGTCAACAGTTACCTCACTACCGTTTATTTAATTAACAATACAATGCAATCGCTAGTATTCGTAGATACAATTATTTGTTGTATCTTATCACGTCACTATGTACCAACACCCACTAAAGAGTATGCAGATGCTATTAATTTCAAGCCAAACTGCCAACTGTCGGATCTTCAAGGACATATTTTGACAAATAATATCTAAATTTGGCAACAAGAATGCACCAGGAATGACTAACAGAATTGTTAAGGCCCCTGCTCAGGAGAACACACAAAGTGAAACAATCTAACTGGACCAATCCAGCCCTAAGACTGGATTAGTCCAGCAAGATACCAAAAATTTTCCTGTGGCCCGACGTATGCAGATTGGCACAACCTATCCAAATTTTCTGATACTATTTGTTCCTAATCCAGCGTTGCTAACCAGCAAACGGATGATCATTTGCTTTGCAGCGTTTATTCAGTTGTCTCGGGGCAGTTTCTTTAATGTCTTTCCCTATTGTTTTCATCACCCAACCTTGGCCAAGATGCTGACCACATGATTAGGGATAACTGATGGTCAGTGAGGTCAACATTTGCCTATTGTCCGAGCCATGAGACGTTTACGGGAACGACGTACCGGTCAGTTCCCTAAACACCGACATGGTGACAAAGAGTACAAGAGAACCAAGACATAGTTGGGAAACAGGAAGTATAGTATTGTGTGTACAAAAAAATCCTGCTTTGGAATGCCAACCAATGCCGTGTCAGACAAAATCAAGCTTGCGTTAGGGCCTTTTTGTTTGCCTCCAATTTTTAGAAAACTCAAAATCTTTGATTTAAGTTGACGAATAAATGATGCTATCGAGAAATTTTAGTTCAGTTCTACCAAACTTGGATTTCTTTCTATTAATGGTTAAATTTGCCGCGTCTAATCGAGCTATGACATCTTGGTCATGTTTCACGTGTTCTTCCCACGAGTTAAAATAGATTATCACAAAGTTTTGAATTTTGTTACCGAAGGCCTTACAATCCTGAAATCATCATCAGTGGTGAATGTATACCAAACAAACGAATAATGTAACAGTGATGTTCACTGTAGTTATGCGTAGATATCACATTGATTGGAATGTACTCATTAAGATGTGGTGACCTCGAATTTACATTCGAGGATCCACCGAGAAAACATATTTTACCTAGATATTTTATTTAAGTTAATTAAATAAAATATCTAAAAGGGGGATTTTGATGACGCGAGTCATCTCTCTCCCCTCTCGACTCCTCCCACTTGTCTCTGGGGCTGCAGCCCTGGGAG
>JAQFXT010002271.1:0-12860 GCA_034683725.1 Strigamia crassipes
TTATCTCTTTTTTTTATAAATTATTTTATCTCTTTTTTTTATAAATTAAGTTTTTATTGAAAAATATTCTATCTCCTTTTTAATAAATATTCTAAGTCATAAATAGTATATAAAAGTGCTTTTATTCATTCAAAAAAAATTAAACAGAGTCCACAAATTTTTCAAATTTGAAGATGGGCTACACACGGTCGTCTAGCATTTTTAAAATGTTGATCCGGATCCCACCCTCCAAATGGAGGTGGAATCCAAAGTATCGCCATTTCAAAGTGATTAAAAACGCTATACCGTATTTTTAAAGTTCACAAGATAAACTTCAAAAACAAAGCACAACATTTTTAAACACTTAAAAACGGCGATACTTTTCCATCTTCCTGGTTCTAAACGTCGAATTCCAGTGGCAGTCTGAAATCTAAAAAGAAAATATATAAGAAATGTATCAATAAATAACACATATAAAAATTACCGTACAATTTCCACGCTGGTTTCCATCTTGAATCCTAGTAAAACGCTCGATGAAACGAAAAGAAACAAAAACGCTTCAAAATTCCTATACCTAGTAGTGAATAAAACTGCATTAAAAACAAAATGTTTACAGTCCTTTCCTCGTTGACTTAACAGCTAACCGAAACCAAACTAAACTAAAGCAAATAAAAAACCAAACTAAACTAAAGCAAATAAAATTACAACTTAAAATCAAACACACGCAGTCGCGAGAGAAACAATCTTCAACGACCTGCTTCGTCGAACGACGAATGATTAATGAGAGAAACGCAAGAGCACAAACCTCTGCGCATGAGCAAATGCAAAATACCTTGCGTTGAATTTGCATATCAAATCAACAAAAGACAGTAACAAGAATATTCCAGAAAACTCCAAATTTGTGACGAATTTCCTTTTCGACAGTCGACACTATTGCCATCTATTGCATTTGCAAATCCGTTTTAATTTGTGACGAATTTCCGTCTCGACAGTCGACACTACTGCCATCTATTGCATCTACAAAATCCTTTGTTTTTCGCTAAAACTCTTGAAACTTTTATTCAATTACAGGAAGTGCAAGTAAACAGTTTGACCGCCTTTAAGGCACTTTTCGAGGTAAAAAATTTTTCACAAAATAAAAGTTGTGTGGAAGACAATTCCATATGATTTAAAAATAGACGCTATAAAAATTCATCACCGTTGACCATTTTGCCATTCCGTTCGCATTTGTGTAACGTAAACAACTCCGTTCTCCCGTGCGGTCGATTGCGTTCGAAAAACCCCACCTAAAGTAACAAAACATTAAACCCCCAACCGAACAAACATCTTGCTCTTTCTAACCTTCCGTAACAACAGCACCAAAATAAAGAACAAGATAATTCCTGCCAACATCGAAGCCGCAATAATCCACCAAGGCACTTGGGTTCGGCTTCTCCTACCTACACGAGTAACTAATGTCTCCACCTGCAAATGCATCAATTCAATGACTCGAAAATATCAACCAAAATCGCAATTAACTCACCAGGAACACATTTGGGGCCAGGGAATTCGATTGGACGGCAAAGGGTAATGCTGTAACACGAACGACCAGTTTGGAACTGATTTTTAACTCGTCGAAATGCAACTAAAAAATAATTACAAAAAGTAGAAAAAATAATTACAAAAAGTAAAAAAAATAATTACAAAAAGTAGAAAAAATAATTACAAAAAGTAGAAAAAATAATTACAAAAAGTAGAAAAAATACTTACAAAAAGTAGAAAAAATAATTACAAAAAGTAGAAAAAATAATTACAAAAAGTAGAAAAAATAATTACAAAAATTAGAAAAAATAATTACAAAAAATATAAAAAAAATTTAAAAATAATTACAAAAAGTAAAAAAAAAAATTAAAAATAATTACAAAAAGTAGAAAAAATTTTTTTTTTTACCGTTTTTATGGAACGGGTCCGTAATCTGGATCGGATGCGAATATACACATGGTTTCCTCTTGCTATGGAATGAGCGGTGCAAAATATTTTGGTGCAAAGAGTCGATCTGCACGACTACTAAAGAGAAGGCGTTTGTGTATTGTCAATTTGTCATTTGAAGTGTGGAAAGATTTAGATGGGGAAAAAAAAAATTGTCAAATTGCCAAATTTCTCACCAGTTCTTGCTGGAATTGCACATTTAAGTTTAAATCCGTTCTCGCCGACCGTTGATTGGTTTGGTAATAAAGTGAAATATTTTCCTTATCGGATTTCAGCGTTGGAGCGGCGGATTCGTCGAGCTTTTTCAAATTTGAATTGATAAAATTGGAATTTAACAATAAAATAATTATATCCCTTACAGTTAAATTGAGATAATTGACTCGCGGTACGAATTCGCATCGTCCCGAACCAGAAACTTGCGGTTGGTCGAGTAAATAAAGCAAATCGTGGCCGGCCAATGTCCTAGCGGGCCATAAAACGCACATTTCGGCTTCAATGATCTCGCTGGGTCCGCGATTGTAAACCTGAAGTTGAATTTACGTTGTAATGAAACCCCGGAACGGATCGATATGTATTTTTGTAACTTGGATAAAATAAAAATAAAAAAAGTTACATGAGAAAGATCATAAAGTTACATCGTAAACATGAATAATCTCGGGTCCAATATCCGCTTCGTGCGTTTGCACGTCAGATACGATAGTCGCATTGTGCAACACAATTCCGGGAATAGAAATACTAAAAAAAAATAAAAAAAAGAAAGAGAGATTTACATATTTCGATTGGGTTAAGTAAAAAAAATTACACAATTTTACCCGGAAACTACCAAGTCAAACTGCTGTTTAACCGGCACTTTAACGACCAAATAATTATTGAATTCAGTGTTGATGGTTTCAGGGTTGGAACTGTTGCAACAAAAATTTAAAATATTATTTACTAAAACAAAAATAAAGTGTTGTTGCGCACCTATTGACTTGTAATGTAAATTCATACGTGTCATTTTTGGAATCTAAATATATTGGCTCGAGAATAATCGTAAATAAAATCTATTTTGAAAGAAAAATGTTAAAAATGTTAAAAATAAAAGAAATTTTATTTTTCTGCAAATTTTTCGGTATCTCACAGTTGTGTTGGTTTTTAAGGGGTTTCCAATGTCACATTGGTAATAATTATCCGTAGTAGCAACGTGGATGCACGAAATAGGAACACCCTGTGAAATCAAAACTGAAATCTGTGTATACGTGGATTTTTTATCGTCAAAATAAACGCATACCACGGTGTTTTTATAAATATTAACATATTCGATTCCTAGTGGAATTTCCATATAAAAAGTTGTTTCGAACGCATCTTCACCCGCGTTTGTGATATTAATCAGTAACTCAAGTCGATCCCCACTCCCCAATAGATATGTCACTTGATTTCTTTTTGCAAAAAAAAAATAATAATAATAATAAAAAAAAATTTAAAAATAAAATAAAAAATTCGATTTAAAGAAAATCCACTTACGGTTCGCAATTTAACTGCAATTCCGGAACGCAAATATTCTTCCGCCCGCAAAACTTTGCCTCAATATTAATCTAAAAAATAAAAAATAAATAAAAATATTGATACAATTTAAAAAAAAAAATAATAATAATAAAAAAATCAATAATTACTTCTTTTCTTAAACTCGATTTAGTATTTTTATCCAAAATCGGTTTGACGACCCCTTTCAAGTCGGATTTCCGATCTGTCAAACTGTAATTCGTCCCCACTATAATTGGAGTCAACTTATCTCGAACCGCGCTCTAATTTACCCAAGAAAAAAAAAATTAATTACTAAAAATCTCATTTTAACTAAAAAAAAAAAAAATAGTAACAACAATAATAAATCCACCTTGATGTAGATAAAAATGCTTTTACAGTAAATGGAATCTTTCTGCAGAACTGCACTAGAATTCTGAACATGATCGTGCTCGCTTGTTAGGAAGAAAACTCGAGTACCACTCGTTTTAAGCACATCCAGCTGAGTAACGAACTCGAACTCTAAAAGTACAGACCCCATTAACTGCTAAATGTTGGTCTCAATCGATCCACTTACCCATTTTTGAAGCCACGCCCACACCTGAATACTCGAGGCACAAATGGATCACCACACACGACACCAACGTTCCATCCAATAAATTGCATCCTTTATCTAGTAAATTAATTTTCTCCGGTTTTAGGCTAAAACTAGCCGAAACATGCACTACCGGCCGTGATCTAGACAATAATAGAAACATTAATAACAAAAACTAACAGTAATTTTGTGGAGGGTTGCACCGAATACCTAAAATGCCGAATAACCGAATACCGAATATTCGGCGCGAATACCACGGCCGAATAGCTGAATAATTTAAAAAATTTAATGTTTCCATTGAAAAACAGCCATTTGTACGTGTAAAAACGTACTTTCTATGTTAAAATTGCTACTTTTAAGTTTAAATTGTATAATGCAACTTTTCCGAAAAAAAAATGCAATTTTTCTACAAAAAAAAAATTCTAAAAAAAATGCAATTTTTCTAAAAAAAAAATACATTTTTCATTTATAAACATAAAGTTATCACAAAAAATTCAATTTATAAAAGTGTAAATTATTGTTATTAATTCTAAAAAGAGAGAACTTTCCATTAAAAACGGTAAATAATTGTGATTTTATTATTATTATTATTATGTATTCGGCCGAATAGCAGGTTGGTATTCGGCCGAATACAAAATGTTCGCTTTTTTGGCCGAATAGGCCGAATAAGAATAACCGAATACAAGCCGAATATTCGGTGCAACCCTAATTTTGTGTCTTACTTAAACAAAAATGCCATTTTCGAAGCGTAAGCTCCTACTAGTAAATCTGAGCAAATTATAAACGAAATTATTCATTTTATTTCAATTAGATTAAAATAAAATTTTAAATTACCCGGATATTCATTAACATCCAAATCCGTCCCACCGGATAAAGAGAATCCAAATGTGGATAAATTGGGATCAACTTGTTCAGCAAAAATAACCTGAAATTGTTAAATTGATTCAACTGCGCTTTAATTTTTAATTTTCCGTTTATTACTTGCGGAGTTGTGTCTTCAACTCCTCGTTCGGAGCCATAAAATATGTACACGACTCCCCGTCCGTCTGCCCCGCCGTACGGCGCACCGACAACAAAATCTGTTGGAAAATTAAGCGATTTTTCTTTCATTATTTCAGTGCAGACAACGCAGAATATTCGCGGTTGTCCCATGTGGGAATTTGATATTTTTACCTCAACTTCCAAATTTTTAATTTTTAATAACATAATAAATAATAATAATAATCATCCCACAAAAGTTTATGAATTCAATGACAGTCGGCTTCACTGCGCTGCTTGGCACTCGCGCGGCGCAGTGAAGCCAACCCGCCCCCTTGATTTTCCAATTTCTCATTTATACCTCCAAATTCGTCGCGGTTGATATCTCCGGCCGAGGTCAAAGACAAACCGAAACGAGAACGGTGGAATTGACCATTGAGCAATTGTCGATTTCCAAACTGGTGCTAAAAAATTCAAAAAAAAAAATTGATTTTTTTTTGTCCGTTCATTTTCTTTTTTTTTTAAACTGATGAAATGTTGCCTATATACATGAGAATCCTGGAAAATCACGTATACGCGTCCAATCTCGAAGCTTCCGTCCTTGGTCTCGAAATCGGAATATAAAGGCGCTCCTACTACCACATCATCAAATCCATCTGAATTCACGTCCACAACGCATATAGAGTAGCCAAAATACGAACCCATTTGGTCACCGCTGATGTTATGGAGATTGTGAAGTTTTGAATCGAATAAAACAACCTAAATGTCAACAAAAAAATAAATAAAAATAAAATACAGAAATGAAAATAAGGCGTCGGGTCAATTTGTCGACAGCCGATTCGTCGACAGCTGATTCGTCGACCTAACCTAACCTGACCTAACCTAACCTAATGTAATCTTTGGTTTGAAACTCGGTTTAGAAGTTAAAAGAACTGCTGCCAAAATGACGACACAACCACACTGTTCAACTTGTAAATTCAGAATGCTTTATTTTACAGAAAATGTACAAAAGAATGTTTTAATCTTAATCTGTTACTCTTCTGAACTCTGAACTCTGCATTCCTTTGGCGCGTCATCTTAACTACTCTGCTGCCCTCTCGCACCTTCCCTATGCGTCTCATTTCATTATTCCACACTAAATTGACCTAACCTGACCTAACCTAAGCTGCATGCTAGATGCTAGTCGACAAATTAGCGAGTCGACAAAAGGGCGTCGACGAAACGACGTCGACGAATTGTCCGAACACCAAAAATTCCTATTTTAATGAATTTCGAATGACAAGATTTTTCGCCTTTAACCTTTCCCAGGAGATTGCTTCCCCGCGGCATTCCAAATGCAACGTCTGCTTCTCCATCACCGGAAAACTCGCCGACAGCCGACGAGTAACCTGTAATTACACGCCGAGTAAATATTGGCAGGTATATACAAAATTTAAAATTGATGGAAGAAAAGGTTTTTCTGGGCATAAATAAGTAAATTCACAAAACAAAATGGGATTAAAAATGCATTATTATAGAGGAAAAATATCTCAAAGATTTTGTTCCACATGTTATTTTACTCGTATTTGGACCGCTTACCCAAATAACTATCATCGTCTTTGGCAGGCCCTTCTTCGGTGGACAATAAATCTCCGGTGGCGAACAAATCCTGAGCAAAAACTTGGCCTGTAAATTCAAATAAATAAAATATAGCTCCATTCAAAATAACATTTTTAAATAGTGTAAGCTCCGTTAGAGTTATAAGTTTGCGGCAAACTATGTAGTATGTTATAAGTCACTGGTAGAATGTATCTTCAGTATAGACCAAAAAAGTTTAATTTCAACAATTTAATAAATTATGCCCGTATCATTTTTCATTGCAAATGATCATTGGCGAAAAGATAAGAGATCCTCTTTCCCGCTTGCTTAATCACACTGCAAAATGCACGCTTGATCAAACTATCATTAAAAGTGCCCTCGTATACGATTAATCACGAAACTTAATGTAACTTAACCTAAAAATCGTTATCAACAACTCGCCGCTCGACATTGCCTTAACTTCAATTACTCATGCAGTTTATGAAGCCACTTTAACTATTTATTACAATTTATTTAAACTAATTAGTCCAACTTGAAACAGAAAAAGAAATTTTACGTCCTCACACATTCTCCAGACTAAAAATTCTTGGATTTAATTTTCCTTTAAGAATTACTAAACACACCACTTAAATAATGTCTGGTAAAATTTTCAAATTGCTTCAATAATATTTATTTCAAATATCAACAATAAATAAAAAAAAAAAAATAAAAAAAACCGGTGTCCAAAAAGTGTTATATCACATTTGGTTAAACTAATCCACTTAATCCTTCCTAAGAAAAAAAAATAATAATAAAAGAACAGCATCATAATGTATGTGCAATAAAAACGCCACCACAACAAACATCTTGCAAAAAGACAATACATTTAGTTTTCTACAGTCCAAGGACACTCATAAGTTAAACCATAAATCACTTTCTTAACCTCGAATAGTAATTCAATTTTTTTGAGAGGGGGGAGGAGGTGCTATATGCTATTTGTGTTGCAGTGGGATTAATTGAGCTGCATTGTTGAGTTAGGTTGAAACTAGACTTAGTTTTTATTTCTGCTTGTAAATAGAAACAAGTGTGATACTATTGGAAATAGTACCACCAAGGTACACGTTTATGTTTACATAGAGTGATACACTAAAAAACTGGTGACCATCATATGTCACTAATTAGAAGCTGGGTGGTCTTACTGCAACACACTGCAGGGGTGTTTACAATATTTAAAAAAAATTATTTTATTTTCTTGTCATTATCAACTGCACTTTAATTTCCCTTGGTTTTTAAGAAACCGGGCAAGTGAGCATTCAGGTTACCGGTTCGGTAAATCGACTTTTTTGTTTGACTTCTGGACGGAAGTGGTCACAAAAGGTAACTCGTGCATTAAAGCCAACACCCTTTATCGAACCAACTTAAATTATTCATTTCACCACTGCACCATCTCCTAATACCTGGTGCCACCAGGGCTGATCACGCAGATGCTACCGCAGCGGCACTGCTGGAAAGCAAAAGTTGCAAAGTTTGCAAATATTGCTAAGTTATGAAGCAAAATATTAATTATATGAATAATATGGTTTACTTGTTGACATTCAACAGTTATTGAACTAAATTCCCATTGAAACAAGTTATCGCTTAAAATTATCCTTACCTTGCCAATGCCAACTTCCCACAGCTCCTAGAAACAAGCGTCTACTATCCTAAAAAGAAAAAATTAGAAAAATTTCAATAATCAAATTGAATGACCTTATCTCTTCTTTATTAAACAATTCTGCAAAAGCTTTTTAAATATTGAAAAAGAAACAGCAAAGCAAATATACTTTACTTTTCCGTATGCATACAAGGCAAAACCTTCTCTATTGATTGCTTAGAAAATACACAGAATGTCTGGTACATGTGTTTTTCATCAATGTAAATAAAACAATAAGAGTAAAGTTTGTCAATTTTTCCAGTTTGCACACGAAATTTGTAGATCACATTCCGCAAAACAAACATAAAACTTCTTCTTCAATTTACATTGACTTGAAAAACAAGTTAATTGACTTGAAATTAAAATGGTTTTTCAATTTTATTTAAAAAAATACACAAACAAAATAAAAGTCACTTGAAACTATCATCCATCTTCCTTGAAAAATGTTGTCCTCCCAGGACTGGCACCACTTTGCAAACCCTCCCTTGAGATTGGCATCAATTTTTTGCTCATTAGATCCCAACATCCCCACAGATTTTGTGCCTGGACATAAAAATAAAACAAAAAGAAGCGTTTAAATAGTGATGTTACGGCTGATTTAACCATTTCACGCCAATATTGTTTGCAAGACCTCAATTTCCCCAGTGACCGAACAATCTTTTTTTTGTTAAAGAAGAAAATACAAAAGAAAGTTGATCTTGAATTCCCTTATGGCAACACGAAGAAAAGCAGCTGTTGGCTGATAAGGCAAACCCAGTCGATCGACCAGCATCTAAATCAACGCCGTTTGATTTAAAAGCTCGGTCAAAAGAGTACGGCTATTCCAAACAGCAGCTTCACTGTACAATAAAACTGAAGGAAATTTGATAACTACAACAATTTCATCAATATTACGTGATTGCCGTCTGTGCTTCACTGCACTGCTTTATTAATTGATAGTAAAAGCGCTCTAATGCAATGGTTCTTAACCTTTTTGGGGTCCGGCACGTAATGTTAATGTGTCGTAATGTGGGCGCGATTGCAATAATTAAATGGTCGCAGGTTCGCGATAATCCGTTTGTAGGCCCTTCGTCAGTCGCACGCGTCAGGGAGTTAAGACTACCATTCTCTCGCGGAATACAACGTAATTTATATTTCGCAGGATACTAAGTTTCCCACCCCGGTTTGGTAGGTTTATCCAGGTTCGACCCTCTCCAGAGGAGATTCAGTTCTCAGCCGGTTATTAAAAGGCGCGGTTTGTAGTATCAGAAACTATTCTAAGTATGATGAGAAAATGACTCAGGTCAGAAATTCGGCATAGGTTATGGTTTCACTCCAAAACTCAAAGTGTCCTTTATTTAAAAAAATCAAGGCTTTTATATCATAAAGTCAGCTGACCAAAACTGGACGCCACCGCACTGATAATATATGCGCGGGGAATAGTCGCTCGCATAAATTCAACATAAATAACACGCTCGTGACAAATGTTTAGGGTAAAAAAAAAGGTACTCGAGCTTTTTAAAATGATTACTCCATATTTAAAAATATTAGCAAGACAACCTGGCACAATTATTTATACATTTTAATTTAATATCAAAATTACAATTAAAATGAAGATTAATGACTTATTTTGCTATTTTTTTTATCACTTAACCACTTACATAGTAAACATTTTTCTGAAATAACCTCGCACCCCCAGAAGGTGCACGCACCACCGGTTAAGAAACGCTGCTCTATGTCATCAGCGCCCTCTTTCAATTCAATTAACAAGTTCTTGACTCCTATCTAGAGCACTTTAATAAGATTAGAACAAAACAAACAAATTTTGAGACTCTTTTCTAGTGCATGAGAAAGCCAGCAGTAATTTGCCAATTGACCAATTGCTAAAATCATAGACCTAGATACTATGGACTGCGCACTCATCATGGCGCCCATGCTAAATGAGTTAGAGGAATTGTTGAGGGAAAGTGATGTAACGAGCTGCTCCTCACTTCCTGTTTCATCATTCTTGTACTGAATTCAATTTTATTTTGTAAATTGTAAATAATTTTTTTTTTTTACATCCAATTTTTTTTAACCAATTACGTGCAACAGTAGGTAGATTAAAACAACATTTGAATGGATAAAAAATATAAACAGCTAAAAGCAGTATTTAAATAAATTAAAACAAGTATAAACAGATGTAAACAGATGTTTAATGATTAAAAACAACTATTAACAGATAAAAACTGCTTGAAATGGATAAAAACAAATGGAAACAGTTATAAATGGATTGTGAAGGCAGTATTTACCAACCATCGTTCGGAAATTTTGTCAAAATTCAAATTTCAGGCAGCCATAGCAGCAACCGGAAACAAAATTGCGTTCCGATGACGTGACTTCCTCTTTTTTGCCAGCTTTGTACGCACAATTCATGAGTGCGCAGTTCAGTATATTTAAGTCTATGCTAAAATTAATCTGTTAGTGTTGGACTGGGAGTAGTGGCCCAGCTTTACTTCATTAATTTATTATATATTAATTTTGTATGTTGTGTTATCTGATGTCTATTATATCATGGAAAACCTATTTTTCAATTTATATAATCATAATTCTAAAGGTCCAACGACAGCAGGCTATCACTGTAATTTTGAATGTATTTGTGATGGCTACACCTAGTGGCAGGTAAAGGCAACACACTCTCACCTGTTTGCCGTCACGCGCTTATTAAATTAGATTCGTTGTAACAAGTTTTTCGGATTAGATTCGTTTCAATTCGATTCGACCACAGTTTCAATCAATCCGACAAATTCTTGGCAAAACAAATTTGCACTTCCATTAAAAGGCCATTAACAGTCGGTTAGGAAACCAAGCCATCACTTCATCCACTCTAAGCGGTTACAAATGAACAAAATTAAACCTACACTTGTTTGCCAATTAATCTGTTTAAGCGTAATCTTACTACAAGTCTGGCTAACCTCAGCTATTTATCTAGGTCGAGTTCCATTGGATATATACTTACTGGGGTCAGAACGGCACTGAATCCAGCTTGGCAGAACCCTTGGCGATGGTAACCCCATGCAGCTGCAAATACAACAAAAGTAAAAACAAATAAAAACAAAAATTACAACAAATTTTATCCACGAATGTTAACGCGAACAAATTGTATTTGAAATTTGGAGAAAGAGGCAGATGCCCCTGAATGCCACATCGAGCTTCCTTGCATTGCTCAAATTCAACAAAACCATTTGAAAATTCCAGAAAATTTTAAAAACGTGATATTTTGCAAACTTTGAAAATGCGATGATGATATTTCACCAGTTGAATATTTGTTCCTGGTTTATAATTATTTTGAGATGTTTAAATTTTAGCTTTGATGTGATTTCTGAGAGCAAGAGAAAGTCAGACTGCAAGAGGGTCAAGAGTTTTAACAAGACTAAACTTTATTTTTAAAAACAGGCAATAAAATACAAAAATCAAAAACAAGTTACAAATTTTAAGTGCTCCAGAAGAGAATACACTGACTAAATATGATGCGCTCCAAAGGGGAGTGCAAAGGCAAATCTCTCGCGGTGTAAAACAGAAGGTTCTATAAAAAGCAACTTGAGAGTTGCAAAAACAGCGACCCTTCTCCCAATAAAATTCCAAATCAAACTTCAAACTTAAAAAAAGCTAAATTATATCGAAATCAAAATAATGACATATTAATCAAATAAAAATAATGACATATTAATCACCAAAAGAGAATTTTCCATCCAAATGTAAAACCCAATTGGGTTGTCACACAAATGTTAAATAAATTCGGCATTTAAAACTTCTTTTTTGCCCCCCTTTCCTACACCACATAAAAAGTGAACAACAAAATTGATATTGAATGCAACGAAATTAGTCATTTATAAAATTAAAAACAAAACCATTATGTAGCAAAACTAGGTCATTTGAATAGTAATTTACTCGTGTGTAAAGCTATGTGGTCACGCATTGCCACAACTGTTGACATTGTGGCAACTATGTGTGCATTCCAATTTTGATTTTCCTCTCCATCACCGGTATTTGACTCAACATAGCAGCGGTTTGTGCGCCAATAAACTGTTTATACGTCAATTGGTGACATTAAAGTGTGCAGCAACTAGCAGCAAATGACAATTAGAAAATGGAATCCCACAGGAAAAATATACAAGTCGAGTCGTGAAGATGCAATGTGTGTACGACCATAAACTTGAGTTTTATTAGAAATCAATAGTTTGCACACTGCGGCAACAATTTCAACGTGTAGCCACGAGAGGAAGTAAGTAAAGACAAACACGAAAATGCTCGGAATACCACTGCGAATATAAATGATGGGAAATGCATTTCTCTTATTTCTTTTATTCCCTCAAAGCCCACAAACAAAAACACAACAGTGACAAAAAGGTATATTGTGATTGAGTTTGCTTGACCATCGATGGAGGATGAACAACGGGATGCACTTGGGCCAATGCACTTAAGGAATAAAGAGCACACCACTTCAGTCTGTGCCCAGGATTTTGATGAAAGAGTAAAACCAAATTGGACTGCTTCAGTCTAATTTTTTAATTGCTCCAGCTCCGGCATCAAAATGCTTGCTCCAGCTCCAGCTCAGCTCCGCTCCGCTCC
>JAQFXT010002272.1:0-12854 GCA_034683725.1 Strigamia crassipes
GGTTTTGGCGGTTAAAAAGTAAAAAACAACAACGTTTCAAACCGTCGAATAGGAATAGGCCCTTTTTAGAGCCACACAATTTAAAGAAAGAGAACCAACATTTTGTTTTTCAAAAAATAAGTAAATAAAGATCTTCGAATAAAATTTTACTAAAATGTCATTTATTTTCGTATGGTTTATTAGTTTATTTTTTATATTTCGTGTATCCAAACGAATGGAAATGATTTCTGGCGAAATTCGAGGAGGTGGCCATTGCTGGAAATCTCGCACAGGCTAGGATTTTGGAATTCAAAATCCATTAAATCCTAGATATCTACGATAACTTTTAAATTATTTTACGAAAATCAAGCAAAATCCATAAATAAATTCGCCTGACATCTTAAAATCCACAGCAAATTCCTGAAATCTTTTGCAAATCTCAGAAATCCAAAAAATTCCTGAAATGCTAAAAATTTCAGACATTCTAGTAATTCATAAAATCGATCAAAATCTATAAAGAAATCCGCCTTAAATTATGAAAAATCCCACTAAAACCACGAAATCTTTAGCATTTCAAAATCTCGTACTCGTGCGCATACGGGTACTAAAGCGTGTGGCGGAGCTACAAAAACCACCAATCAGATGCGACCAAAATGCCAAAATATATTTCCTTTACGCTATCAAAACCATCTTTATTATTTTTAATATCATTTTTTATTTCGTAAAATCCATTCTTTAAATAAAAACAATTCCACCCGACTTAATTCAATTTAGGAACCAAAATGGCTTCCACATGCAAACCGATAGCGATTCAGGAAATAACAACGTTTACGCATGCGTATAATGACGTTCATCCAAGATTACTCATAATGGCGGATGATAGTGGTGAAATAATGCTGGTTCTTTGTGGTCCTCGGCTAAGTTAGGCGCGATCATCTAGAATTTTTGTAATAGCAGTCAAGTATGCCGCCGAAGCCTTCGAGAAAGGTGGTTGGAATTATTATACGAAGTCGTAAGAACATCAAGGAAGGAGTCGTGGTGAGTTTTGTTTCGCAACCCGCCGTCTCTTCCTTTCCCTATTATTCAATACTGCGCTTGTTTGCACCGTTTGCAATCACTGTACATAATCCAGCGACCGTGTCGACCGAACACTACTTAACAATCCGTCGGTAATTTAATCTAACGTGGGAATCTCCGGTTGCCACGAAAATCGAATGAAAATTTTGAAATTTATAATAAAATTTCTAAATTTTAATGTAAAAATGGCCAAAATGGCTAAAAATGGCTAAAAATCGAAGGAAAATAAATTTTTAAAAAAATAATTACAATTTTAAAAAGAATGATGAAATGTTTCCATTTCGTACGATACCTTCTCTTCAATGACCCGATTCTATATAACCTTGAAATTTTCCAATACATTTTTTTGTTGTACTGATTTGTTTATTTTTGCTGTTTGAAAGTAAAAAACATGTTTTTTTACTTTAAAAAAAAAAAGAAAAGATTTGTTTATTTATATTTCCTGTAATTTTTTTTTTTTTTAGGTAAAAAAAAAAATCTATTTAAAAAAATCTAATGAAAAAAATTGAAAGATTTTAATTTTTGAGGTTAAAAAAGCCACAAAAATAATAATTTTTGTTTGGTAGTGTTTGTGTTTTATGTCGCAGCTTAAAATGAAGATAAATCTATAAGTCTTTCACGACTAATCAATATTAAGCAACTGACATACATTTTTTTTTAAAGAGAATTAAATATCCAATAATAAAAATAAAATAACCAAAGAAAAATGTGTCTATAATTTCATTATAAAAATGTTATCAAATGAAATTTATAGATTTGGAATTAAAAAAAAATAAAAAATAAAAAATAAACGCATTGATCTTTAAATATAGAATTTTTTATTGCAATATTGCTTAAAAAAAGTATCAGTTTTGAAATTACAATTAATAATAGTTGTGCTGATAAATGTGATCAACACTTGTGACAAATGCATAACAGCTGCTTGATACTTTGGTCATTAAATCCTATTCATTTCAAAACTAATGCCAATTTATGATGGTATACAGTAGCTAGGAACTTGTTAGTGGTTTCTAATGACTCGAAATTGTTTTATTTTAGTCTAAACATTGTTTATATTTAATTTATTAATTTTTGTATTTATTATTTCAGAGCTCAGGAATAGGTGAACCTAGTCTCTACCATGCATTGGTGGTTATATTTTTGGAATTCTTCGCATGGGGCCTGCTTACAACCCCCATGATTACAGTGAGTTTTGATTTTCTTGTTTTTTTTTTTTTTTTTACATGTTATTCAATTTTTTTAAATTTTTTTTTGTAGGTATTGAATGAAACTTTTCCAAATCACACATTTTTAATGAATGGACTTATAGTAGGAATAAAGGTATAATGAATAAATTGTTTATTTGACCGCGTTAAAGTATCCGGCAAAGATTTTGATTTTAAATAAAAATTAATTTAAGCTTTAGTTTATTTCAAAACAAGCTGAGTCTACAAAGTCTGCTCTACCAGCGGCTCGTTAACTTTGAATCCGAAGTAATGATGCTAAACTACCATTAAAAATATTTAATTAAAAGTTAGTTATTAAAATATTAAATTCTCGAAAACGTAAACAACAAAACAATAAAATCTGAGCGAGCAAACGTAGTAGATTTAAAAAAAAAAATATTTAAAAAAACTAGTAGGGGTTTTAAGAAAAATCGTAGAGTAGAACGGCGATTGTCCGAACTAACGGGGTTGTTTGTATTGTCGAAGATTATGATGTCGACTTCTTGAATTAAAGCGTCGTGTTAGCGACGCTAACCCGATGCTTTAATTCAACGAGGTAAAAATTTAACGTAGGTAAAAATAGGTTAGGTTAATTTAGGCGTCGGCAACACGTACCAGTCGACGTCACGGCGTCCGAACCAACTGGGGGATATGGGTGTTCGTAAAACCGATTTGTTTGCATAATGATCGTACAGTAGATCGCCGATTATACTGGGTATGCCCAAAAAACACTATCGCCATTGTTTGTGTAACCGGTTATTCGCTTAACCGACGTTCCGATAATCGGCTTTCTACTGTAATTTAATGCTGGGGTTTTAATCTTATAAGCATCGTGCTGTTTTGCCAACCACGCAATCAAAATTGTGCGAAACGGTTATTTATTAAACATGTAACGTAAATTAAACTCGCATGAAATACACTGTTGCTGAAGACTTCGGTTTTACCGCCGAATGAATTTATGATGTTGGGATAAGTGTGGTTGGATTTATCATTGAAATTGCGCAAGATCGTATGTTTTCGCTCGAGTTTTAACCAATTTATTTGGCCAAGTCATGCGCTTTAATGGTTCAGTTTTTGCAGTTTGAATGTTGATTTCAGTTGAAAAAGAATTGAAAACTCAGAAATATGATGAATGGTTTTTCTATAAAAGACTTTTAACTGTAAAAATTGACAATTTGAGTGGTTTTTTTTAACTGAAAAATTTCTAACGTTTCCATGGTGACTACAATTTGCCAGAACCACAAGATTGTCTCCCATTATTTCGGGCATTTGGTCTAATTCGAAACGGGTAGAAAAACAACTTACGCAATACCATTTAGAGGCACTCTCACTCCGCACTTATTCTTGAAACCATTTGGTCATTTATTACACCAGCGTGAATATATATATATATATTCCGTTTCAGCTTTATAATGACCTACATAATTCACCCGAAAGTTAATTCTAAAAAAAAAAGCAGGACTCGCAAATTAATTAAAAATTAAAAGTTGACATTTGCGCGTAGCGAAATGTTCGTGTAATGTTCATGCACTCGCAGTTTAAAACAAAAAACACGGCATTATATAGTGAATTAAACCAATTTGTTTGATTATTTCAGGGTCTGTTATCATTTCTCAGCGCTCCATTGATCGGGGCATTATCCGATGTCTGGGGCCGCAAATTTTTTCTGGTCATCACGGTTTTCTTTACGTGCGCCCCGATACCACTCATGAAAATCAACACATGGTAAAATGATATAAAACACCACGAGCGCTCTTATTACGCAGTTTGCGCCATGTACTTGTTTTAAAAAAATTATAGTCTAATTTTACGTTATAAATATTTAACGTAAAAATATAAAAGTTCAGTTTGCGCTCGCGCTTTCACATTACGGTTATAAAAGTCGACGTACCTTACAAAGTCACGTGATTTCCGAAACTAGGAACCGTTTCTTATATTAAATATAGATACCATTTCCGTTTTAACTAATTCGAAACGATGCCGCAACGTTATTATCGCGAATTGAAATGATTTCCAAAGGAAAACAATGAGGTAAACAGTAACACGAATGAAGCGGAGAATTCAAAATGGTGGTGAACGAGGTCGTTGCAAATCGCAATTTTTGGTCAGTGACGTAACGGTGACGTAAATAGTGGAAAATTACCGGATTGGCTACGCTGTTTTTCGATATGGCGTAAGCTCTGTTAGACTTATGAGTTTTCCGCTATAGTTATAGGCGTAACGGGGGTTTTTTATAACGTAAAAGTACACGGCGCAAACAACAGTAAAATAAAATAAATTAGTCGACATTAATTTTAATTTAATTTATTCGTAGGTGGTACTTTGCCATGATCTCTATTTCCGGTGTTTTTGCTGTCACTTTCTCCGTTGTATTTGCATATGTGGCAGATGTGACCGAAGAACAAGACAGAAGTTCAGCTTACGGCCTTGTAAGTCAATTCTCGCGTAATTCTTTTCAGATTTATTATTAAGTTGTTTATTTTTTTTAGGTTTCTGCTACATTTGCTGCCAGCTTGGTGACGAGCCCCGCATTGGGCGCCTATTTAGGTTCCATCTATAGTGACAATTTAGTAGTTGCATTAGCGACAGCCATTGCCATATTGGATGTGTTCTTCATCCTCGTGGCCGTGCCTGAGTCTCTACCGGAAAAAGTGCGTCCTTCTTCTTGGGGTGCTCCCATATCTTGGGAACAGGCGGATCCGTTTTCAGTGAGTTTTATTGATTACATTCACGCGACAGTTTGTTTACGCGCGAGTCCGAATGAAAGGGTTTAAGGCTCCGTTTATTGCTGCTTTTAAGGGTTCGAGACGAAGGAAAATAACATTTTCTTTTATCTATACCGGTCTTAGCGTTCAATTCCAGCATTGTAGCGCTTTGAAGTTAGACCGATCGTGGTTTCCAGCGTTTTGGTCCAACCGGGGTTTATGGGGCGGGCGAAAACCACAGAAATAAAATCCAATGCACTCGCAGTCGGTCTGCAGGCACCTGATTAGATATATTCATGCAACCAAACAAATTTTTATATTTTTAATTTTATTTTGAAGACAATTAATTTAATTGATTTTAATTTAATTGATTTTTTCGAGATTCGGGTGCCACACTGTTTTTGGTATGCCATCGAGCGGAATCTTCCAAACATTGTAATAATTAGACTGCCACGCTCTAAAAAATGATTCGAATATGAAAGAAAATAATTTGTTTACATTAATCGAGGTCAATCATAATTAATCAGTTATAAATTATAACTTATTTCTTCGTTAGTTTTTTTTTTTATTTTTTTTTTATTTTTTATTATTTTTATATGAAGGATTCGAAAGATTCGAAGGATTCGAGAACTTTTTTGGATTCGTTCGTAATTTTCAATATTTTTTGTTTTAATTTTCAAGGCTTTGCGAAAGGTCGGCAAGGATCGTACTATTTTAATGTTGTGCGTTACGGTGTTTCTCTCGTACCTACCCGAAGCGGGACAATATTCATGTTTTTTCGTTTACTTGAGACTAGTAAGTTAAAAAAATAAAAATAAAGATGAAAAGTGAACGTAAGAATAAACAAAATATATATATTTTTATTAAGGTAATGGGGTTTTCGTTCGAAGCGGTTGCAACTTTTATTGCCGTTATTGGCGTGTTATCCGTTATAGCACAAACGGCACAATTAAGTCTACTAATGAAAACCGTTGGAAGTAAGCATACGATAATGGTGGGACTTTTTTTTGAAGTTCTTCAACTCATGTGGTATGGGTTTGGGTCTCAAATGTGGTAAGTATTGAAATTGATTTTGTTTTCGAAAAATGAATTTGGTTTTGATTGTATTTTTTATTTTTAGGATGATGTGGGCGGCGGGAGTTTTAGCTTCGATTTCTAGCATTTCCTATCCAGCCATTAGTGCATTTGTATCAACGCACGCTGACGCAGATAAACAAGGTAAAAATAAAATACCGTATTTCTTCGATTTAAAGTCGCCTTCGATTACAAGTCGCTGCAAAATATCAACACTTGGAATACAATATTCGAGGACGATTTGTATTTGTATTTTGCAGCTAAACTTGTAAGTTTTCTGCCTAAAAGTGGACTTTCTAATGTTAGAGGACGTAATTAGGACGTAATAACTAATGTTACTAACGTTTACCCGACGTAATGTTATGTGGAATTTGACGTTCTCGATTAAAGTTGCCGTCGGTTATAGGTCGTGGCAAAATATTGCATTTGCAAATATAAGTTGCGACCTTTAATCGAAGAAATACGATAATTTTTTTTATTTTTTTTGTTTAAATTATTTTTTTGGTAACAGGTTTAATGCAAGGAATTATCACCGGAACGCGGGGTTTGTGTAACGGATTGGGTCCCGCTGTTTATGGTTTCATATTCTACTTATTTCACGTGGACCTGAATGATGATGAAGCTCATTTGCAGTCTGTACCGTCAACGTCGCCAAATACTAGTTTACCTAAACACGAAGACATTCCTCCGGTAAATATGTAGTTGCGCTCATAAGTGGTCAGGGTGAAGCAAAAGTCAAGTTAAACTGGACTTTTGGCTCTTTCTGGAGATCAATCAAAATAAATTTGATAGTGTCAGACATAAATTTGACATAAAAAGTGATTTTAAAGCGATTTTAATATAAATTAAGTTATAAATTAACAAAATAACTCATAAAAAAAAGTGTTATTTTGTTAATTTATATATATTTTTTAAATTTGTATATTTTTATTATTATTATATATAATGTTTCAAATTATTTAAATTTTTTTATGCTGTATGATTATTATCGGAAATGAAATCTGATAGAACTTCTCTGCAGGAAGCAGCTAATTATGTTATATCTTATCACTCGATCTGCAATATAACCGTTCAAAGGTGGCACTTAATAGCCATTTTGATGTAAATGTTTAACAAATTTTACATTATTATTTTTTTGAAACAAACTTTACAGTATTTTAAATTAAAAAAAAAAAAAATTTTATTATAGAAAAGTAAATATTTATTAGGGTTTCTGTTTTTGGCTGCTTTTAAATGTCTCGGGTCGGGAGTCAGGAATTTAAGAAAAAATACCAAAATATTGTCACTCATATGGTTGTTTAACACTAGAATATTGTACAAAATGAACATTTTAAATCTTTTAATAATTAATTTCAATGTTTATTTTATGTTATTCGTTATAACGAACCGCGATATAACAAATTTTTTTTATAACAAATTTTTTAGATGACTCGGTTGGTTTTCTATAGAACACCATGTTAAAAAATTTCGATATAACAAATTTTGATATTACGAATTATTCGTTATAAAGAACAAGTTTTTAAGAACACTCTAATAACCACAAGCCCTTTTTATAACGAATTTTGAAAATAAATCACACGACTCGCTCGTTTACACGCTGTGCCAGAAAATTTAATTTTTAAAATTGATGAAAATGAACATAATAAAATGTTCATTTAAAAAATACTCTAAAAAGTTAAATTCAAACAAAAATCACCACGTGTATAAATAAATAATGTTTTTTATGATAAAACATGAATTTGTTTTCAGTTACAGAACTAAAAAAAAAAAAAATTGTACTATAATTTTTTATAACAAACTTACGTTATAACAAACAGATTTTTGGACCGGGATTTCTCGGGCCAGAATGTCTAATACTTATCGATAATCAACTAAATGTACGTGTTTTGTGTTTGTAGTTGGTTCCTGGCCCACCATTCGTGTTTGGTGCATTACTAGCCATTGTGGCTCTTTTAGTCGCTGCCTTTATTCCCGACGAACCCAAGGTTAGTGCCAGTGCCAAACCAAATTCGCGCCGTTCATCCGCCAACGCGGTAGAAGTATTCCACTACGACTACGAAGTAGGACACAGAAAGCACGATAGTAATCAACCTCTGATGGAGGAATCGGATGCTTTATAGTCAGAGTATGAAATAAATACCTGAAAATTTTTTTTTGAGTTGCACTCGGTTTCCTAAGAAGTTCGAATAAACACGCGGCAAGATATAAACACCGGCCACTGTATACTTAATCCTAAGGTGTCGACTCTGCGCCAAGGATGGATTCCGTTAAGCGGTGCAGCGATATCGTGTTTCGTCGACATTTTTGTGATATACATTTTATTTTTTATTTTCTAACGACTAAGCAATTTGTAGGAAAGAACTCACTTTCTCAATCACTTTGCTCTTCCTCAACAACAAACAACAACAACAACAACAAACAGTAGACAAAGAGATAATCTACGAAGCAAGTGCCGTCACCAAAAGTATTGCAACAAAAAGAAATGAAGAAATTGACCCGATTAGATGTTTACGTACTCCCTACAAGCATAAGTATATATATATAAATATATATATATATTTAAATACACATATATATGTATGAAAATATATATGTAGAATATTAAATTTAAAACAAAGCAAAGCTATTTTCAAGAGCTACGTTACTGTAGAAGTTATAAAAATAGTTTGTTTATGAAATAGACTGTTTTATATATTTCTTTTGTTTTTGTTGTATAGCTCAGTTCAGCAATTTGTCCCACACTTCATTTTAGCAAGATTTATGATGAATGGATGTATGAATTTGTATTTTTTACTTCATTTTTACGTTAGTTTTTGGTGTGTATTTCTTTTCTTTATTTTTGGTTGAAATTCATTCGCACTGTCATTAGTTTATTTATTATTGATTTTGATATCTGCATAATTAGTTTAAGTTTGTTTTTACTTGTCCAAAAAAAATGAACATTCCAAACATAGGAGGTATATTACTAGTCAAAGATGCAGAGCGAAATAGTGTTTGTGAAAAAAAAAAAAAGTGCATTTTGTTAGTCTTACTACTCCTATTTGAGGTATGTGAAATTGTGAATGGAAAATGCTCTCTTGATTAAAAGTAATGGCAATCACTGTAATGACTTATTGTGTCTATTTCATTATGTGGAAAATACATTTTGCCAAGGACAATTATGCATTTATTTTAAAACAAATGTGAGTCTGACTACGAAATTTAGTCTTGTTTCGCTTCGTCTCCACATACGAATGGAGAAAAATTGATTTTCTGGAACAGTATAGAAACACAATAAAATCTTAGGCATTTGGTCAAGTTTTGTAGATTTTTTTTGTCTCTAGAATAATTCCGTGAAAAAAAAATTCAAAAAAATTTTAATTTTAATTAAATTTTGATAAGGAAAACTATATTTTTGATTTACATTTCATTTCATTCATTCATACAATGGAGTTTTATCAATTTCGGCTATCATCGTTTATTTTATTTAACAACTTCAGGATTAGATAAACCTGAATTTTTAGAATAAATAAACGTTATCATAAGGTAAATAGTCGGATAAACGAGCCATCTGTCAGCTCAGCATTCAATGGAGCCAAAATGGCGTTGGGGTAATCCCATTTTAGCATTGTGGGAAGGCGAACGTGGATCATTTCTTTCTATTAGCTCAGGAAGTGATAAATCAATTCCAGACAATTTAAGTGTTCACGAAAATGAGCAGCTCCAAAACGGGTCGTTTTTCACTCGCATTTTTTTTTTTTTAGTTGACAAATTGCTAATCTATAAACAACTTTCAACAGAATTTTGTAAGTAATTAAAAAAAAAAAAAGAGAGAAGACTTTCTGGCTTGAAAAATAAAAAGAATTTCTAGAAACGTGTCATTTCCGATATTTTGTTGCCAAAAACCATTGTGTCTGCAGTCCATCCGCTGTACAGTTTTCCGTGGTAATCAGGGGCGGCGATTTAGCCTTTGTCATTGGTTGCAGCATTTTTTTGTATAGAGATACAGGAATGCGCATATTTTTATTTTTATTTGTATAACAATCCAATAAAAAAAAATCAAAATTATAACACAAGTTTGCCAAAATCGGTTTATTTATTGATATAATTATTTAATTTGTTTGTCTGATAGTTGTGTGAGCACTATGACACTCATTGTTTGTTGAAGAGCCGTTACAAAACAGACCTAGTTTATCCAACCAAATCGGAAGCGCGAAACAAACCGGATTTGTCTTTGGATTGGTTTTCACCGACGGGATTTTGACGTCAAGGATTTTCATCGATGAAACGTTCTCTTGCTTGAGGCGCCATCTGTTGCGGATGTTCCGAACAAATCCAAATGGCGTTTTGTTTGCATTTAAACCCCTCAGGAAAGTGTGGTTGATTTTTAGATTTTCTATCAGTAAATTCTCACACTACACTTGAGTAATAGTTGAGATTAGGTGATCCCGTAAACAAGTAGATTTGTGCTGTTCTAATTGGGCCGAAAAGTACTCATTGCGCTCGGTATACTACTACTGAGAAGTAAGAATTTACCACTAGCTACATCGGAGACTGACGACCAATGAGGAGGGCATTACAAAACGGCCATGGTTCATCCGACCAATCTCGAAACACGTAACAAATCTCAATCGCCTTCGAAAACCTTAACGTGATTCTTTTCGCCACCAGTTGCTGATTTTTACAAACAAATCCTAATGGCATTTTGATCACGTTTGAATCTCTGATTTTCTATCGGTAAATTCTCTCGTACTAACAAACCAGTCATTTTTTTTCAGTGGCTTTAATAAAACCAAGCATAAACAAATTGAAATTACCAGATTCATTATTTAATCATACTAAAGTTTCTGCACTTTACATTTGTTTATAATGACAAAATGTATTTCAATTTGTCACGAGCGTGTATTCTCAGTTAATTTGTGCGAGTGACTTTTCCCCGCGCATTGATTAGCGCCTGCGCGGTGGCCGCTTGCTGTGGTGTTGAAATTTTGTAATTCTGTTACCTTTACTCCTCAGTATGAGGATTTGAATTTTTGTAGTTGTGACCAGTTTGGTCAGCTTTTTGTTTAAAAGACCCAAGTTGGGCAAAAATAAAGAACTTCCGAGTTGGAGAGAAATCGTTAAACATTGCCCTGGATTTCCGACTCTAGTCATTACACACCACACACCTAGAATTTATTGACATAAATGTTTAACCTTGTGCAAAGTTACTAATGAAGCGCTTGGTAAAGCGTCTTTGCATTTATTACTATGTGTGCGTGGCTGGTTTATTCTTCATCTTTATGTTAGAATCAATTGTAAAGCGCATACATATGTATTCGGAGTTATACATTGTGTTCCACTTGATGTTTACATTTGATTTACTTTTTGTTTGTAAACAACTGCATCTAAACATGAATGATAGTTACGTATCATGTCAATAGATGGTGCTAGTGTTTTGTGTTATATTATGTAATAGTTATTTTTAGACTCTGATGCAATATGCAAATGAGTAGCCTTTTTCTAATAAAATATTCACTCCAGTATTGGACACCAAAGTGATAGGATGTCTAGTTTTTGGCTCCAACAAAGTACATGCTGTTTTTGTAAGGATTAACTAGTGCTTTTGGACCAGATATCCAGCTAGTATTTCAGAGCATTTAAAGAATGCTCTGAATACTAATTAGTAGTGCCACCCAAGGAATAATAGCAGGAATACTTCTCCATTACGTAGGAACATCTTGGACTATATGACAGTAAGCCTATCATTCATTTACATGAGTTATTTATTCCTTTATTAGCGCTGTGCCATAGCGCTTGTCTACATGGACATTGTTATGATTTGGCAATTATTGGATTCAATAGTTATTATAATGATAACAGAATTAGCTTTGATACAAAAAAAACGCGCCTTTTAATTACCGGCTGAGACCCAATCCCCTCTGAAGAGGGTCGAACCTGGACACAATTACCATCAACCAGGGTGCAAACTTGGAATCTTGCTATAATATAAATTTGTTGTTTCAGTGAAGGACTGGTAGCCCTAATCTCCTGACGCCTGCGATTGACAGGAGCCCATTTCAAAGAACTGCCGCGAATCTGCGAACATTTAAAATTGTGCAATGGAGCACTTTTTGTGACAACTTGGCGAGCCTAATAGGATTCTTTGTCGAAACCTTGAAAACTTTTGTGTAACGTATCAGGAACATTTTATAAGTTTCCGTGCCTAAGTTATTTATTTGTGTTATCATCATCTTTTTACATCATGGCCACCCCAAAAAATTCTTTTGTGACGCATGACCCTTTTGACATTGATGAACTCGAGTTTTTTAACACCATGCACCAGGTGTGCCAACAGCAAGCTGCTGTGCAGGTAGAGACTGCAGTGAAGCATTCAGGCCGCTTTTGGTTTTCGAAATGCAATCGTAAATTTGTACTTTACGATTGTAATTCGTCTTTAAAAACCCTAGGTCTGTAATTACACATTACTTTTGCAATAAAAATGTTTTGTGGTAATAAAAAGCCAACCAGTAACAACAACAAAACAGTGTGTGCAACAAATTATCTCCCATTGCAATGACGTAATTCTAACGTTAAGGGCACATTAGCTTTACGTATTGGTGACTTTTCTTCCACCCGGTATAACTATCGACCATTCTAAATTAAACATTATTCATTTAATCTGTGACAGTGACAGTGACTTGACTTGTGACTTTATTCCACCTTATAATTTCCAAATTTCTCGGAGATGGCAATGGCACAAATGGATTCAGAAGACCAAGAGGACATTGTTTTTGTGGAACCACCAGTCAAATCTGATCAGAAAAAAAGTGGAAGTGTTGTTTGAGAACATTTC